>CAUYSK010117327.1:0-16476 GCA_963575035.1 Avahi laniger
TGGTACTAACTGATCAACACTAGGGTGATCACATGGCAGAAATACTCTCCAGGGATTAGGGGGATGGGGGGCGAATCTACAACTAAAGGACACGGGGAGCACTAAAGGGAGGGAAGGGCACGTCTTTAACCTGCATTTGGGTGAGGCAAAGATATAAAGTGTAACTAGAATGTTTGTACCCTCACAATACCTTGGAATAATAATAATAAAAAAAAATACATTGGAATGGAAAAAAAAAAAAAAGAAAACTTGGACGAAACATAGCCATTCTAGGGTGTAGAGGGGATTCTAGGTCTTATGAAAGAGAAGGCAGAGGCAGATAAACACAGCCTGTGATTCTTTTTCCTACAGCATAACAGAAAGAACATTCTTTAGTTTCACATTGGATCATTGCCCAGGTGACTTCTACAGTTTCCTTGGACCAATTAGGCTACTTAATTAGCGTTCCAGGTACCTCTTAAGCCTTTAAAAGCCAGACAAAAACATAACCGATATTATGCATATAAGATGTGCATTATAATAAAAAGGAAAAACTTTAAGAAATTAGCTGTAAATAGCTCAAAATTAGTTCCCTCCAGGTGAAAACCTCGTCTTAATCATAATTGTATCCACCACAGGGATTAACATAGTGCCTGGCACCCAGTAGGTACTTGATTGAGTTTCCTATAATTGAATTGAAAAGAGTGTATAAACCAAGTTGAAAGGAATTAATGGAGGCAATCCATTGCAAAGATATTTAACTGAGGAAGTTACATCCTGACTACACCTAGGGCACTAAGCTGTTGATCTCATGTGGCTCTCTTAATTTGAGAATTCAGGCCACCCACTTTTTCCTATTAACAGAAAGGGTAACAACACCAAGCCCTATTGCCTACGTTCTCCCCAACACAGGGGTTCATATCATAGGGTTTTTAATCCAAACTCTTTCAGAAAGCAGAAATCTGTTCATTTCCTGTCAACAACCAACTCATTTTAAATGATCAAATCCTGTGTATAGTCACATGGTCTAACATTGTTCAAGTAACTTTTTTTTCTAACCTAGAAATGACTTTCAAAATTTCTGTCACACATAACAAACTGTTCTGCTGAACTCTTTTTTCAGAAAATGCAATTTATCAAAAATTGGTTGCCAACAAATATATCCCAATGTTGTCTTCCCAATCTTTTCTACTTTAATCTTGAGGGCTCTGCTTTTACTGAAATGTTTGCAAGCCATGAATTTTGCCTGGAAACATGATTCTTGATAACATAAATTTACCCATTTGGATGCAATAGAAAAAACGAATGGGGTTTATTCCTAAAAGTTGGCCCAGAATACTATGAGACATTAAAGAATCTTGGGCTATTGCTGTAGAAGAGGCTCTGCACTATAATCGGGTGCTATTGAGACTACTAAACATTCACTTCCCTCCTGCTGTGCTTGGATGAATAATGAAAACTGAAGTGTCTATACCAATGAAAAAGTTAAGTTTTACTAATGCAGGCTTCCTTAAGGACTTTTATTATTGTAAAATAATATACATTACTTTAAAAAATTAAAGTACAGAAACTTTTAAATTGAAAAGCATCTTCCCTCCCCACACCATATTTCAGACCACCGCCAATATACCCCAGTCCCACTCTCCAGCAATAACTGCTATTAACAATTGCTTAGGTATCCTTTCAAAAATTTCTGATACATGTACATGCATATGTGTAATAATTATATTTTACACAAATAAATAATACCATACATACTGCTTCACAACTTAAAGTTTCAACTTAATATATTTTGGATATCTTTCCCAATAAGAACACATATAGTATCTCATTCTTTTTAACAGCTGCATAGTATTCCATAATCTAAATTACCATAATTGATTTAACTGGTCCCCTATTTATGTATATTTGGTTGTTTCTAGTTTTTTTCTATTACAAATGATCACCCTTGTACATATTTATCAGGGTACATGTAGGAATTATTGGACGAAAGGTAGGATAGGGAAATGCAAAGTGGGACAGTCACTTGGGAAAACAATTTGGTATTTTCTCAAAAGGTTAATTGTAGAGTTCTCATATGATCCAGCAATTTCACCCCTACGTATATGTCCGAGAGAAACGAAAACATATTTTCAAGCAAAATTTTCTACACAAATGTTCATGCCAGCATTATTTATAAAAGCCAAAAAGTAAAGACAACTGAAATGTCCATTAACAGATGAATGGATTAATGAAATATAGTTTATACATACACAATTTCATTATACATACAATGAAACATTCCTCAGCTATAAAAAGGAATGAAGTACTGATTCATGCTAAAACATGGATGAAACTTGAAAACATTATACTAAGTGAAAGCCCGCATATCGTGTGCTTCCATTTATACGAAATGTCCACAATAGGCAAATCCATACCCAGGAGGTAGGGATAGGGGTGGGGATTATATCTCCAAAAAGCAGGTTTCAAAGAAAGATAACATGAAGTCTTTCAAAGAAGAGTTAGTCTGGAATATACACACTGTACTGGAGTACATTTATCTTGGGATATTCCCCACACACTCCAGAAAAACTTTGCCTTTATCTTATTTCTCCCACAAGACAGCTAAAATGTTTTTCCTCATCTACTAAAGGAAATGGCTGTGTTTAAATTTGAAGAGAAAAAAATTAAATCAAAGATTAGCCTTCAGAAACAAGCTTAAATGTCTTTTTTTAATAGTTTCTGTGTTGCTGTTGCTTTTTCTAATTATAAAAGTAGAACATACTCACTGTATGAAATTTGGAAAAGCCTAAAAAGAAGAAAGTAAGGATTATCTATTATCCTACCACCCAGAGATAATCAATGTTAGCATTTAAGTGTATTTTCTTCTGGCCTTTTAATATACTTTTGTTTATGGAATTGGGATCATATCTTGTATACACAGCTTCATATCTTACTTTCTTATTTTAGTATCTGATATCATGAGCATTTTCTCATTTCAAAACATGATTTGTAATGGCTGCATAATTTTCTATTCTATGCCCATACCATAATTTATTTAAGCAGTATCCAGTTTATTTAACTATTTGGGGATATGTAGTTGTTTCCGATTTTTGCTGATTCAGTTGTTTTTATAGTTAAATCTTTTGGCACACCTTAATTATTTCCTTAGGACAAACATCTACCAGTGGAAATCCTGGGTCAAATGATACACACATATTAGAGCTTTTGGTATGTATTCTAGAATTGCCCTTTAGAAAGTTTAGACCAATTTAAACCTCCACTAGAATTGTAGTCAAGTACCTGTTTCTGTCTTAACCCGGCCAACGCTGGCTATGATCATTTGTTTTTTATTTTTTAATCCTTAACAATGTGTTAGGCATTAATGAAGCATAGGACTTTGTTGTTATTTTAAATTATGTCTACTGGCCATTTTACTGTTATTTCTTTGCCATTTTTCTGTGTAAATTTTTTACCTCCTTTGTCTTTTCGTCTGTTATGATGTTTATATTATCTTATTAATCTGTGAGAGCTCTTTATATATTCATAATATCATAATATTTGTCTATCACATATACTTTTACCTTTTAAAGAACATCTCCACACTCACAGTACTATTATATTTCTCTTAAATTTTTCTGGAGTCTTTATGTCTTCATCAGGGCAAAGTTTTTTTCCAAAATCCAAAGAGAAAAAAAGGACAGAAATATTCCTTTACCTTTCTTTCCACCACGAACTAGAAGATATAAGAAACCCACAAATGATCTTAAAAATAAATGGACCACGTTATTAGAGAAATAATTCAGTCTCTGCCATGGATTCATTAATGGCCCCTATAACACCTTTTCTCCCAAGTCTCTCTGGGAATCTAATGCCTGTTCTAAATCAACAGCCTTAGAGGCTGAGGGCTTGCCCAAACCTTCTCTTTTCACCAACAACTCAAACTGAAGCTTTCTTCATAGTCCCAGGCACTTTAACACTTGCTGGTACTTAAAGAGCAAACTCTAGAGATTCTAATCACTAAGTCTAATTACAATGAAGGGAAAATTTTTTACTAAAAAGTTAATAAAAGAAAACAATTACCAAGCCAAATGGAATCCCATTCTCTTAACAGCCTGATAATGTGGATTAGGCTATGTTTCCAAAACCTGACTCCTGAACCACATTTATGAGTAAGGGGGAGAATCTCTCCTTCTTACTACCCAAGAAGGAAGGGTCCTTGAGAATGTCATAGAACATGCCCACTTTGAACCATCTACAGGCCTGGGGTGCAGAGGGACTTGGCTTATTTACAATTTGTTATGGTTTCAGGGGCAAATGAAAGCCCTGAGGTTCAAATAATCCTTTTGTGACCTGCTGTGGACTGAATTGTGTCTTCCCACCCCCCAACAAAATGCATACATCGAAACCCTAATCTCCCAATGTGAGGTTATTTAGAGATGGGGCTTTGGGAGCTAATTAGGTTAGATGAGTTCATGAGGGCAGAGCCCTCATGATGGGATTCATACCATTAGAAGAAGAAAAAGAGACACCAGGGCTATCTCTGTCTGCCATGTGAGGACACAGCAAGACAGTAACCACCTGCAAGCCAGGAAGAGAGCGCTCACCAAAAACAGAATCAACATGCACCTCGAGCTCCAGAACTGTGAGAAAATAAATTTCCATTATTTAAGGCACCCAGTCTATGGTTTTTTGTTATGGCAGCTTGAGCTGACCAAGACATGCCCACTGATTAATGAGTGATTAATGAAATCCCACCATGAGTTTAGACTAAACACCTAGTGCTCAGTTCAAATGCAGGCAACTGTGTGGAGGAAGTTTTATCAGTCAGAGACTCCTTAGTGAGAATGAGAGGTATTTGGCTCCTTCACAAGCACAGGGTTGGATGAAGCATGGAGGGAAAGAAGAGAAAACAATTGTACAGAGTATCTGAGGAGGGGAGATGAAGGGGACATCACCAAAAAGTAAAACTGACCAGTTCATAAATCTACCAAAGACCAGCAGTGACAAGGGATAGCTGCAAATGCACTGCCCATGTTGCTCAAACTGGCACAATTGAATAACAATTCTTTTCTAGTAAGCAACAGCATCGCCATTCTATTTTAGGTCATTAAATATGAAATGTCCAATTTTGAATCAAAAGTGTAGTGTATTATATCTCAAACAAGAAGCAGTACAATTAATCAAAGTATGCAGCTAAACTATCAACACAGTTTTGTCATTTTAATGGCAGCTTGTTTTTATGCCAGCAGGAAAGAAGCCTGGAAAGTGAGATGCAATGAAATCCCAAAAGGCGTTTTCCACAGCTTGTTGAGAATTGAATATTTTTCCTTGCAAGAAGCAGTCCAAGGCCTGGAAGAAGCGGTAGTCAGTTGGTGCAAGGTCTGGTGAATATGGTGGATGACAGAGAGTTTCCAAGTCTAGCCTCTGTAGTTTGAGCAGCGTTGTTTGTGCAACATGTGGTCGAGCCTTGTCTTGCAAGAGGACTGGCCTGTCTCTATTGACCAATCTCAGCTGCTTAATCACAAGCATCTTCATCATTTCATCCAACTGTGTGCAGCAGACATCCGCTGTAATCGATTGACCAGGTTTCATGAAGATGTAGTGGATAATACCAGCGCTGGACCACCAAACAGACACCATTAGCTTTTTTTCATGAATATTCAGTTTTGGATTGTGTTTTGGGACTTCGTCTTTATCCAACCATTGTGTTGAAAGCTTTCAATTGTCAAAAAGAATTCATTTTTCATTACACATAACAATATAGTGTAGAAATGGTTTACCTTTATGTCGTGACAACAAAAAGAGGCAAGCTTCAAGACAATTTCTCTTCTGATGCCCATCTAATTCATGCAGAACCCATCTATCCAGCTGCTTTACCTTGCCCATTTGTTTCAAATGGTCCAATATTGTTGAAATAGTAATGTCACACCTTGCTGCTAATTCACATGTGGGTCTAGATGGTTTTGTTTCCACTGCAGTTTTCAGTTCATCATTATCTACCTTGGTCTCTGGTCACCTATATGGCTCATTTTCAAGATTAAAATCACCAGAACGGAACTTCTCAAACCATCGATGTACTATGGGTTAGTTAGCCACATCCTTCCCAAACACTTTGTTGCTATTTCAAGCTGTCTGCACTGCATTTGTTCCATGACAGAACTCATATTAGAAAATAACACAAATTTTTGACTTATCCATGGTTACACAAAAATTGCTCTAAAAAACCTTTGAAAGATAATCACAAGACAAACTGTGTGTTTGAAAGAATAAGGATGTACCTTCACAATAAACATAAAACAAGAAGTGTCAAAGTGAAATGTCAGAGATATCAACTGTCAAACTTAGTACTTAAGGAAATCGGACATTTTATACTTAATAACCTAATAGTACTCTCTTTGACCTAGATAAGCCTCCTCCTCACCCACTAAATCAAAGAAAGGACAAAATATTTAGATTTTTCTTATATCTTCATAACAGAACCTTGTCACATAGCTTTATCTATGGGCCAAGGACAGTTCTAAATGCTTTACATGTATTCACTCATTTATATTTGACGATCATCCTATCAGGGTAGCCATTATTATTTTCATTTTGCAGATAAGGAAACCAAGAGATAGAGAAGAGGCAGAGCTGAGATTTGAACCCACGTTTGGGAGACTCCAAAGTTCATATTCCAATCCATGCTTGGAAACCATTTGTTCATTGCCAAAGAGATAGCATTCAAGCCAAAATGTCATTGCTATTATTCTATTTCTGCTTTTGTGCTATATCTTGGGTGTTCTTCTATGAGTTATTGAAATGGAGGTGAGGGATGGAGAGAATCTTTTTAAGAGACTTCTAACGGTTAGGAGCACAACCTTTGAAATCAGACAGACTTGGAATCATGTCGCAGCTCTGCTATAAAGTATCTCCGTGAATTTCAGCAAGTTACTAAACATTTTTGAGCATCAGTTTCTTCATCTGTAAAATGGATTTGATAATAATAATCTCTATGTCATTGGGCTATTGTGAAGATTACATGAGTTAAAATGCAAAAAGGACTTATTATAGTACCTAGCACCTAGAAAGCACTCAATAAATATTACTCAAACATATTATAAAGCTGGAGAAGAAGGCTTTAGGGTCACTCTAGAGTTTAACCTCAATTTGACATTATTCTCAGTGGCAAGAAAAATACACAGGTACCAGCCCCACCAAATATAGCACCATCAAAGAGGGGAAGCTTCCTCCTGAGAAAAGGGGCCAAGTAGCAATTACCCACAGAGCCAGACTCAACAAATGCAATGTCAACCAACAGCACAGTTTGTATACTAATGGGAGTCAGAGGGAGGAAAGGAATGTACTACTGGACAGTAGCTCAGTCTTCTCAGTGACACCTGGTGAGTCTCCCCTTCAAAACCCAAGGACAGAGCTATCAGACATGCTTCATCTTCAGTTTATTTATCTTATTTGTCAGAAATTTGTTTATAAGGCTTGGGGAACTGAAAATGCAAGCCTTAGTTTCCTCACCTTCAAAGGATCAAAAGGAGACAACCAAAATCATGTTTATATGCACAGGTAAAAAAATCTAATTAATTCATAAACCCAGAGGACAGTATATTGTAATAAAATGGCCAAGGAAAATATATCCAAATAGACCTGAGTTTGAGCATGACTCTGTCACTTATCAGCTGTGTGACTTAGGCAAGTAACTTAACTTCCTTGAGCCTCATTTTCTATAAAATCGAGGACAGTAGTGACTGTTACAAGTAGTAAAGGAAATGTTCAATGTGAAAGTGCTTTGCAAACTCTAGGGCATATACAAATTGTGAGTATGCTAATATAGCCAAACATAAGCAAAGAAGAATACAAAAAATCAAAATCACTGCAGGAGTAGTTTAAAACACTAACTGGAAGGCACCACTGAATTATAAGTCATATACTTATTATTATTATTATTATTATTTTGACTTCGAAGGTTTTAAGAAAAGCAAGTGAAATTTGAAGCAAATGAAAGAGTAAATAGAGATCTGTGAAGAAATTCTCAAGAAAGCTTGTGGGCAGTTTTTAGGACTGTAGATGGCACTAGTTCTTCAGAATGTCTCATTTCTCTGCAAAATTTATGGCTTCTCTTTTTCTTGATTTGGGGTTGGGGGGAGGATAAAGGATTACCCACAGTGAAGGGTTCTTCAAGACCCCAATGAAAAGAAAATTGTTCGTAGGCACGTTCAAAGCCAGAAAGGACAAATACTGTAGCCATTCTGACTCTCCCCAAACAAATCCCACTCTTAACCTCTGGATCCCTTGTCCCAGCTGAGCCCAGGCAGCCAGGGATGCAGTACTGCTATATGGCCACTAGGAGCATTCTTGAAGTCCTCTTAAATTCATAGAAATTAGTTTAACCAGAGCAACTTTTCTCCTTACCTTTTCTGAGATAGGCTAAAATTTTTGAAAAGTGACCTCACAGAGAAGATAAGGAAAAACAATACTGAAATAGGTAAAAGCAATTCAAGAGCAGAAAGATCAATGAGTTCAGAGAGGACTAATGTCTTGTTTCTACTTTTATAAACTCTAATTACATAACTTGGCAGTTATCTACTAAATTTTACATGAGCATATTCTTCAGCCAAGCAATTCCACTTCCAAGTTTCTATCCAGAGAAATTCTTGCACATGATCATAAAGAGGCATTTCAAGGATTCTTACTATAGCACTATTTGTAAAGTTAAAAGAAAGACAGGGTTGGGGGAAAAGAAAGACACAGACAGAGGGACAGAAGGACAGAAGGTAGGAAGAAGAAAGAAGAATGAATAAAAAGAAAATATTTACATCAACTGGTTTGTCCAAACAATAGAATATAGAGTACTGTACAATCATTTAAAAGGAGATGGATCTTTCTATATTAACACAAAAAGAGCTGCAACACATATTGTTGAATGAAAAAAGCAAGCTGTAAAATAATGTAGACAGGGGGATATTATTATGTTTAAAAAAACCCCACAAAACCATACAAGATATTTCTATTTGCATATACAGTTAAATTCATAGAAAAATTTCTGAGGGGATATACATCAAACTGGTGGTGAAAGATAGGTCAAAGGAAATTTTTGTTTTATCGTTACCATGTGTTTTTTAAAACTTAGAATGTATTTCATATACTTATATTTTTACTTTTAATTTAGAAATATAATTGTAACCTCCACCATGGGCCAAGAACCCAAGTTGGCTTGCAGTTGGCACTGTAACAGCCCAAGGCTATCCTCAGTTCAACTCCTGCAGGTTCAAATTCTCTACCCTGGTCCCGTCTACGCCCTACTTCACACTGGCAGTCTCCATGGCCTTCCTAGATTTTTCCTTAATCTTTGATTGGAATTTCCCTTTCTGTTACTCTTAAAAGCATTTATCTATTCATCATTTATTCAAATCCATCAGCTATTATTGAATGCCCACTATTTGCTAGGGGTTGGAAATAAAATTATAGATAAAAACAGACATGGCCCTTCCTTCAGGGGAATGATCCAGAGCTTAGAGTCAGTACTCTCCAGTAGAAAGACCCTGGGCTCAGTACCGGGGTTCAGGTCCAGCTCTGCATGACCTGGGACAAGTACCTCATTATCCTCATCTGTACAGTGGGATAATAATGCTACCTCCCTGACAAGGTTGAAGTGAGGATTCAATGAAGCAGTGCAAGGAACTCATGAAGCAAAGCACCTGGAATATAACTGCTTGGAGAATGTTAACCCCTCTCCTTCCTTGCTTTGTATTTTTCTGCATTGACCTTTCCAAAATAATAATAGTTATTATTATAGCAAACATTTATATAGTAAAATGTGTCAGGCACTATTCTAAGTGCTTTATATGTATTAGCTAATTCAGTCCTATCAGCAACTTGATGAAATTAGATACTATTATTAAATATTATCCCATTTCCAGATGAGAAAATTGAGGCACAATTTAACCAACTTGCCCTAAATCATATGGGATTTGAAGCCAGGCAGTCTAGCTCCAGACTCAGTGTTTTTAACAACTATTCTTTGTTTCTCATAAGTATCTCTATGGCTATGGGCCTATCTCCCCCCTCTTCCATGATCCATTTACCTTTGTTTTCATTCATGCAACAGATATTTATTGAAGACCTATGACGTGCCAGGCACTATTCTAGACATAGTGCCATAGCAGTGAACAAGATAAAGTCCCTGCCACCATGAAGAGTGTTCAGTGGGGTAGGGCAGGTGAGGAGTGGTAAAAAGCAATAAATTAAAATACAGCATCACATAGTCAAATATGTTTTGAAGAAACTAAAGCAGAGCTAGATCTTCCTCACTTTATCTGAACCACAGTCACTAGCTGCATACCAAGGCAGTTCCTCCTGTTTACAGAAAGTCAGCTTTGCTGCTTGTTGTTCTAGAATCACAGGAAGGCATGTGGCTTTTGTGAGGGCTGTTTGCCTGCTGGGATAGGTAGCAGGAAACTGCAGCTTGTTCTTTTTCATAAATTCAAGCTCCTGCGGGGACTGCCCACCTTGTTCTTGTTTAATAGGAGCCAAATCCTTCTCAGTCCATTTACAGGGCAAAGATTACAATATACCCTGAGGCTGGAGAATATTCAGGCCTTTCCCAGCCCAGATTCTCAGTTCTTTCCCTTCAGGGACCTACCTCAAGTGGAGAGTCTCACAACATTCCAACCACTCTGGTTTGACATGATCAAAATATTTTCAACATCCAGGAACCATCTATTGCATATGTGGGTATTTAAGCCAGAGCACCCTGCAACGCACCATGCACCACATCCATAAAATCAAGTCAAGAGACTTTATGCAATAAACCCACCCCATCAAAAAAAAAAGCCCACTTAAGCCCATTTTATGTATCAGCAACTGTGTGTGCCCAGACACTGCCTCTCATTAGCCCATTTTCCTTGTTTTCAGGCCTCTTTGCTCCAGTAAGCCATTTTGGGCAGCCCATCTGGTTCTGCCCCTAAGCACCCTCTCTCTCAGAAGGAACTGCTGGTAAAACACCCTGCGGTCCCTCCTTCCAGCCGGCTCCCTGGTAGATATTAGCAATTAGGAACATAGGTTCTGGAGTCAGAGAGCTTGAGTTAGATTCCCAGCTCTGCCACTTACTGGTTGTGTAACCGAAGCCTCAGTTTGCTCATGTCTAAAATGAGAATAATAATACCTACCCCTTAGGGCTATTGTGAGAATTGAGTAAGATAATGCATGTAAAGTACTTAGCACAGCAAATGAACTGAAAAATGTTGATATTCTTCAGAGTCCTGTCCTTGGCTTCTCCTCTTCTCACTCTTTGTATGTTCTCTGGAAAATCTTATCTACTCCCCAGCCTCAAATACTGCATACATGTCAACGACTTCTAGATTTCCCTCTACCCCAGAGCTATCTCTGGAGCTATTCAAAGCTGGTCACGAGATAAAGAGCTTGGCCACAATGATGTAAATCAGCACACCACTTCTTTCCTTGAGAAGGTCTTTCTATCAAAACAAAATCAGCTGAACCAAAAGTTGGTACAGTAAAATAGTTGACTTACAATCTAGTGTGCTCCTTATCTTTTCACACACCAGCAAGTAAAAATTTGCAAACACACATTGAGTAGCAAAGAGATTTCTAACTGGATGCTCCACAAACATCTGATCTCCCCACCAATGAAGAAAGTCCAGTTAGCAGTCAGCATCTGTCATTCTAGACATATGTCACCAACATGCCCACCACCGCTACCACCGCTGCTATACTCCGCCACTATTTCTTTGGTACTTATTTCAGGTTCCTGAATCAGCACACAGATCCCCATACCTGACACTGGGCCTTTGGTGACTTCAGACTCCCCTCCTAGCTTTGGAAACTTGGCTTTCCTGCAGAAATTTTAGCTCTGCTCATATTTTTGGTTTTGGCAACTTCATGCTTATCCTGGCTCTATGGATCCCAACCCATCCTTCATGCAGACTCCTCATCGGAGACTGAGGGTTTCATGGCATCTTGCCTAGAACCCATGGTTTCAATGACACCCTGTCACCCACCTACGGTCAAGTACCTGCAGATTTGTGTGTAAAATTAGAGATGTAGCTGGGGATCTTGCCCCACCTGCCCTCTGAGACCTTCTTAAGTTAATATTGGCAAAGAAACTTTGCTGGCATACACTTTATATGTGCTCTACCAGACAGGTGGCTATATATCACACTTGCCTCTCCAGAACTTCTTGGTTTGCTTAAAAAGGTAGAAATGGTTGGGCTTTGACCTGCATCTAAATCTCCCATCACAGGAGAGGGAAACATTCCGAGTTCTCATGGAACTGTAAGTAGAAGGCTCTCACCCCCAGCCAATTTCTGGTCCAAATAAGCCCAATTTGCCAACCCAGCCAAAACTAGCTGCCAAGCTAATGAGTACCCTCTGCTGGGTAGCCTAGTGATCCATTCAGCACAAACTCCCATTAAGCTGCAGTTACCAACCCTCACAAACTTCCAGTTATTTCCTGTTATCAATCTCTGTTCAGTGAAGGTTCATGCCTTCACTATTGCATAGAAAACTACACTCTGCATTTTTCTTCCCCCTACAACTACCAGCATTGCCTATCACCTAGTTAACTCCTACTTTTCTTCAATCATAGCTCAAACAAATCTTCCCTGACTTCTCACCTCTCCCCCACACCCTATTGTAACATGTTCATTCAGTGCATTTACCAAAATTACGATCTTTACATTTGTTTATAAATGTATACTCCTCCTATTTGTGATTCAACCACTAGAATGGGAACTATACAGGGCAGAGACCATATCTAGTTTTGCTCATTCTATATCCCCAGCACTGGCCAGTGCCAGTCACATAGTTGGGGCTCCAATAAATATTCACTGACTGAATGACATGAATGAATTACCATTATGGATCACTTCTTGCTAATCCCTGACCTCTGAAAACAACTCTGCAGCCCAGACATTCACAAAGCCAAACCAAAAGTGCTTACAACCTGGCCCAATTCAATGAAGGCCAAAAAATGGAGACTTCTTTTCAATCCAACCTAAGTGTGAACACACAGTCCTATCTTTCAGCTTATGCAGTGCCCCTATTACCTTTTTGTGATTATTGAATAGGGTCTGCGTTTGTTCTCTTATCAACTTGAGTACACTAGGAACTACATTTCCCACAATCCTCTTCTCTGGAGGGTACTTGCTTAGAGTTGGCCAAAAGTGAGGTTGTGCAAGATTTACAAAGCAGCAGCCATTACGCTAAAAATATCATCTTTGGTGATAAGTAGTGAGAGACACAGAGGTGTAGGTAGGTTCCACTTTGTCTTCATTTTTTTCCTGTTCCATCTCCAGCTTTTCTTCCTTACTATTAGTCCTGCTGACCAACAGCAACCCCACGCCCACTACTAGAAGCTTCACTGCAACCTCACAGAAGCAGTACAGCTATACAAAGCCAACTTCCATTCCTCCTTTACAGCCCAATTCTATCAGCCGGACATGGTTATCTTTCAGATTTCCCTGTATGCTCGAACTCTTTCACCTACATTGGAGCTGATTAGTGACCTTGCTGGTGATCTTTGAACTTCTCTTTTCAGACTTTTATTTCCCTCCTGCAATATTCTCCTCTGGCAATTGTAAGAGGTCTAATTCTTATAACAAATTTCTTATATCATAAAACTACCCTCCTGATTGAATTCTGACTGATACAAAATCCTGCGCAAACTTCTGAATTGAGGCATCATTGGCTTTTTTAAAAATATATGGTGCCAGGGCGCTTAGAATGATCTCACCTTGCCTTACTGGCACTTCCTGTACTTCCTGTCTCTCTCATCTACACTTTTTCATCTCCCATATGAAAAACTTTTAAATCCCTTCCCTTATCTTTAGTCTTTTTAAAAATGTTTTTAATTATTCAACTAATGTATTAATACATTCTCATCATAAACTGTCAACTATATAGAAGTTGGAAATAACTCTATATGGTGAGAATGTGTCTAATATTTCTTCATTAAATATCATATGTGCTGTATGTTTCACTCTATAAGGTGAAAATGAAAGGCTTTCTTCACCACCACTCTCCATTCTACTACCACTCCTGAGAGGTAACCCCAATGCCAACAGTTTTGTATATATCATCCAGAATTTTTCCTATGCGTGTTCAAACACATACACAGAGTTCAGGGTATTTATTTTTATAAAAGTTGGAACATGCTTTATACATTTTTATGTTATTTGCTTTTTTTCATCTAAAAAATGCCTTGGAGGTCTCTCTATGTCAGTAGAGATAGGTCTATCTTATTTTGTTTACAGTCGCAGAGTAGTATTTCATAGAAAAAGATATGATGATTTATATAATCTTCCACTACAGATGGACCAGGGGGCTTTTTTTTTTTTTGAGACAGAGTCTCAGTCTTTTGCCTGGGCTAGAGTGAGTGCCGTGGCATCAGCCTGGCTCACAGCAACCTCAAACTCCTGGGCTCAAGCGATCCTCCTGCCTCAGCCTCCCAGGTAGCTGGGACTACAGGAATGCGCCACCATGTCCGGCTAATTTTTTCTATATGTTTTTAGTTGTCTGATTAATTTCTTTCTATTTTTAGTAGAGACAGGGTCTCGCTCTTGCTCAGGCTGGTTTCAAACTCCTGAGCTCAAACAATCCACCTGCCTCGGCCTCCCAGAGTGCTAGGATTACAGGCGTGAGCCACCACGCCCGGCCATTTAAAATCTTTTAAAATTATAAACATCTTTGTACAAGTCTCCTTGTGCAGATGTGAAAGTATTTTTATAAGTGAATTTGCTGCATCAAAGTGTATTTGCATTTTAAAATTTGATAAAATAGTGCCAAATTACCCAAAAGAATAGCCGTATGGATTTACATTCCCACCAATAATGTGTGGCATTATCAGTTTTCTACACCCTAACCAATACTACATATTATCGATCTTTTTAAGTTTTTGCCAGCCTAATGGGATATATGCGTGTGTATGTGTGTGAGTATATATGTATATCTTATTTTTGTTTCATTTTGCATTCTCTTGATTACTAGTGAAAAACAGCATCTTTTCATATGCTTATTGGTCATTAGTATTTCTTCAATGAATTGCCTATTCATAGCTTTGCTCATTTATCTAATGCGTTTTTTGTCACTTTCTTATGGATTCGTAGAAACACTTGGTGTATAATGGATGCTAATTGATTGTTTTTTACATATATTGTAAATATTTTTTCCAGTCTGTTTCTTGTCTTTTCATTTTGTTTTATGGGTCACGAACTCAAACAATTACAAGGGCCAGAAAGGCAATGTAATTGTGTGATGCTTGCCAGGTGTAAGACAATGAGGAATAAAGCAATAATGTCTGTCTAAGGGTTCTAACGTTTGAAAAAAAATACTTAAAGCTCCACGTAGGACAAAATAACTTGCATATATGGGCCACCAGTTTGAGATATAGCTTTTAGTGAGTTGCTATTGTTCCAAGGTTTCTTTTTTGCTGTTGTTTTTACTTTTTTATCTTGTGTTTTGGAATTTGTTACTGTTTTCCACTGTGGTTTTTAGGTTTACTTTAGTATCTTGCTTTTATAAAGGCCTTATTCTCTTGTATTTTAGTCTAAGAATTGTGTAGATATCTCTAAGTTCATTCCTTCAATCCACCTGGAATTTACCGTAGATCATGGTAGAGAACTAACTGTATTAAAATTATTATTATTTGTCCCAAGATCTTTTACTTAAGAGTCAATCATGTTCCACTGAAATAAAATGTCACACTATGACATGCTATATTCCAATTTTTTAAACTGTGTCTATTTTGAAATTCTTTTCCATTTAATTAATGTCCTATTATATTCCTAAGCCATGTTCAGACTGTTTTAATTATTATACATTTATACTATATTTTGATATCTAGTAGGGAGAATCATTTCCCATTTTTCTTCTTTTTAAAAATGTCCTTAGCCTCATGCTACAAATCCAATAAAGGGCTGATAACCAGAATCTACTTAGAACTCAGGAAAATCAACAAGAAAAAATCAAACGACCCTATCAAAAAGTGGGCAAAGGACATAAACAGAAACTTCTCAAAAGAAGACAGAATAATGGCCAAAAAACATATGAAAAAATGCTCAACATCTCTAATCATCAGGGAAATGCAAATTAAAACCACAATGAGATATCATTTTTCTCCAGTGAGACTGGTCTTTATCAAAGAGTCCCAAAACAGTAAATGTTGGCGTGGATGTGGAGAGATAGGAACACTCATGCACTGTTGGTGGGATTGCAAACTAGTGCAACCTCTGTGGAAAGCAATATGGAGATACCTTAAAGAGATACAAGTAGAAGTACCATTTGATCCAGCAATCCCATTACTGGGCATCTACACAAAAGAGCAAATGATACTGTATAAGAAAGACACCTGCACCTGAATGTTTGTAGCAGCACAATTCACAATTGCAAAGATGTGGAAACAACCCAAGTGCCCATCAATACATGAGTGGATTAATAAAATGTGGTATATGTATACCATGGAGTACTATTCAGCTTTAAGAAACAATGGTGATATAGCACCTCTTGTAT
>CAUYSK010117329.1:0-11188 GCA_963575035.1 Avahi laniger
ACACCTGCACCCAAGTGTTTCTATCAGCATAATTCACAATTGCAAAGATGTGGCAACAACCCAAGTGTCCATCAATACATGAGTGGATTAATAAAATGTGGTATATGTATACCATGGAGTACTATTCAGCTTTAAGAAACAGTGGTGATATAGCACCACTTGTGTACTCTTGGATAGAGCTGGAACGCATTCTACTGAGGTATCCCAAGAATGGAAAGACAAGCACCTCATGTACTCACTATCAAATTGGTATTAACTGATCAACACATAAGTGCACATACAAGAATAACACTTATTGGATGTTGGGCAAGGGGGAGGGGACAAGGGAGAGGAGGGTGGAGGGGACGGGTATACTCATACACAAAGAGTCCAATGCACACCACCTAAAGGATGGACATATTTGAAACTCGGACTTTGGGGAGGGAGCGGGGGCAAGGGCAACATACGTAACCTAAACATCTGTGCCCCCATAATATGCTGAAAAAATAAATAAATAAATAAATGAAAAGTATTTAAAAAAAAAGTAAATAACTCATCATTCAAGGATAAAAAGAATGGAAATTGGATATTTAGAACTAATAATAAAGCAATACTTGGAGGGGAATGTATAACCTTCAATGCTCATATTAGAAAAGATTGAAAATGAATTAACTACACATCAACTCAAGAAGAGAAAAATAAGAGCAACGAAGAATATCTAAAGAAAATAGAAGGAAAGAAAAAAGAAAAGTTCAATTATTAAATAAATGGAATTCTAAAAAATAAGGAGACTCAAATTCCAATTGTTTAGTAAGCTCTGACATGGAAAATGAAGAAAAAAGAGAGAAGGCATAAACAAATTTCAAAGTGATTTGGGCCCATCAAAGGCAATATATGTACCCTAAACATTTGTACCCCCATTATATTCTGAAATAAAAACAGTTTCAAAGAAACATAATGAGAAATATGGTAGATATACTAAAATTCATAAAATTTGTGACAAAATAGGAAAATTCCTTCCTTAGACAAAATTTCTAAAAATGGGGGGCATTTTTTACTTTATTTTATGAGACTGTTTTGATATGAAAGCCAAAGGCAAAAGGAGAAATGCAAATTATAGACAAATCTCATCTATACTCATATGTGAAAAAATCTTAATTATTAATAAACTGAACATAGCAAAGTATATTAAAGAAAAAAAAACTCATCATGCATGACCAAGTAGGGTTTATTCAGAATACAAATGTGGTTTATCATTCATAAATCTATTAATATGATATACCTAATTAACATATTTTAAAAGACAAAACATTTGTTCATTTCAGTATATGCAGAAAAGGATTTGATAAAATTCCACACTACTTTATAATTAGCAAAAACAAAGTCTTTTTAAGTAAGCTGGTAATTGAAGGAAAACAACTCTTTGCAATGTTTTAATGGTCTCTACAAAAACCATACTCCCAACATTAGACTTAATTAGTCAAACATTAGAAGCATTCTCTTTAAAATTAGAAAGAGTCTACTATCATGGCTTCTAGTCAATATTATACTTGTGTTAACCAGGATAGTAAGACAATATATAAGAAGTATTTAATAGAAATAAAGAAACAGAAAGCAACAAAACTGTTACAACACACACATTTAAGAAAAGTACACCAAGTGTGAAGCAAAGGTCCAGCAAAGCTAAATGACTTGCCCAAGAATATACACCTGGTGTGTAGCAGAGCCAGGAATTTTTCCCACATTATCTGGCTTCAAAGTCTGAACTCAACCACTTCTGCTTTGACTGACTGGTAACCCATCGGTTATAATCTCTATTGCAGTCTTGTTCCTTATAAATTTCCTTGTCAATTAAAGAATTAACCAAATTAAAACAAACAAATATTGGTAAAATTTTATACTTATCTTTCTGCTACATTTGGTTCTTCCTGTTTTTAGATTTTTTTTCAGTCTTTCAGTATGATAAAATGTTACAGTAAATATTTTTGGTCTTTGTATGAATGAGTTGGTCTCTTTTAAGTTTATTTTCTTTTGATACATTCACATGGGTGGGATTAATAAATCATAAATTTTGAATTATGGTTATTGAAACATCGGCATACTTCTAAAACAATTTTCAGTGGCTCTGGTAAGGCATATGACAAATAAGTTTAAGTGAGTTTCTATATATATGATTAACTCACAAAGGGTTCTTTAAATGGTGCTTGTGCTTGGATAGTAGCATGTTATTAATTCATTAATATGGTGCATCAAAGTCTTTTTTTAACAAATAGGCTTTGTATTGCAAAATAAGTTGCCAATAATTAGTTTCACTTTTATTTTAGTTATATTAATTTATTAGTGTCTATATTATTATCAAAGCTGGAATTGAGGGGCTTAATTATATAATTCTAACTTTTTACATGTTTCAAATTTTCATAACAAAAAAGCTCTAGAAAAATTTAAATTAATAATAAAAGACAAAACTATATAAACAAAAGATTCCTTTAATTGTTTAAAAAATTCAAATGTTCATATGGTGAAATATTTTGTTGCACTTGATTTTCCTGAGAATAGGGAAAAGAAAAGGATCATCAAGTCATGCTGCATATACAACCAAGAGGCAGTATACCCTAATAAGTAAGATCATAGAATTTAGAACCAAACTGCCTGCATTTAAATTCCAACTCTGTCATGTACTAGCTCTTAAATCTTAAATAACTTTTCTTAGCTTCAGTTTTCTCTATAAAAATGGGCATAATAAGGTTGTTAGGAAGACTATATGAGTGATGCATATAAAGCACTTAGAATAATACCTGGTGCATAGTCAGCATTCAGTAAGGCTTAGCTGTTATTATGGCAAAAAGGTATTGGATATCTACCAAATGTGTCCTATGTAGTAGGTTAATAGAAATTATAGTTAACT
The DNA here is from genome assembly GCA_963575035.1 of Avahi laniger. Taxonomy (NCBI): domain Eukaryota; kingdom Metazoa; phylum Chordata; class Mammalia; order Primates; family Indriidae; genus Avahi; species Avahi laniger. The sequence continues at coordinate 2,885 of CAUYSK010117329.1, forward strand.
CCTCTTCTGCTCCATTGTACTTTTCTTATTTTTAATTCTAGAGCATTTTATGCTCAGAGAGATTGATGTTTCTTTTTTTTCCCCTTCATTTATGGGTAAGTAGAAACATGTTCAACATATATAGCCTTTGCAGGATAGAAAGGGAGTAAGCATAAAATATATCAAAAAGGAATTTCTCTGATTTTGGTCTGAACGTTCTCTCCTTATACCTTTATTCTTTTATTTTCCTCTTTCTTATTGTCCAGATTAAATGCATTTATGAAAAAAGAAAAAAATGGATGGTAAGATAATTGAATATTGTAACAGTGCAGTAGATTCCTTGGTGGAAAACACCATGTATGTAAACAAAGTGTGGGTTCAATGTGAGAATGAAAGTTGTTTGAAATGGAGATTGTTGTCAAGTGAGGATACAGCCAAAGTTGATCACAATGAACCATGGTACTGCTTCATGAATGCTGATCGAAGATATAATGAGTGCTCTATTCCTGAAGAAGAATTTCCTGAAGAGTCTCAGCTTCATCAAAGTGGATTTAAGATTGTCTATTCACAGCTCCCTCTTGGAAGCCTGGTTTTGGTAAAATTACAGAAGTGGCCAAGGTAAGGTTTTTGTTGTTTTATAATAAACTGTTGAGATATAATCTTGCTAGGTTTATGAATTTTAAAAATCTTTTCAAAGAATCAACTTTTCTCTATTTGTCTTTCTTATTTATTGATTTTTGATCTCATCATTATTTTCCCCATACTTCTTTGAGTTTAATTTATTCTTTTTCTAGTTTCTTAAATTGGAAAGTTAGGTGAACTAATTCACATCTTTTGTGTCCCTCCCAGTATAAGCAATTAAAACTATAAATTTCTTTCTAAGTACTGTTTTGGCCATATCCCACAAATTTTGATATATTGTGCTTTATCATTCAACTTGAAATATTCACTGATTTTATTTGTGACTTCCTCTTTGAAATGGATAATTTAGAAGTATGTGTTTAAATTGCCAAATATTTCAGGATGTTACTATATTTTCTTGGGTTCTAATTTAAATCTCTTATAGTCAGTTCCACTGAATCTTGTTTTATGGCCCATTGTGGGTCTTGTTTCGAACTTTTACATGTGGCTATTCAGTTTTCCCAGCACCATTTATTGAATAGGGATTCTTTCCCCCAATGTATATTGCTGTACTTTGTGAAAGATTAGATGGCAATATGTGGGTGATTTTGTATCTGGGTTCTTTTTTCTGTACCATTGGTCTATGTCTCTATTTTTGTGCCAGTTCCATGCTGTTTTGATTACTACAGCCTGGTAGTATAGGTTAAAGTCGGATAAAGTGATGCCTCCATATTTGTTCCTTTTGCTTAAGGTTGCTGTGGCTATTCAGGCCCTTTTCTGTATTTTTTTAATGTTATTACACAGTAAGTACACCATAATTCTCTCCTTGGTCTTGATAGAGTAGCATTTCTTATTAGTCAAATGTTTGATAAGAAAGACGTTTTGTTATTTTAGTAACTTGACTTTTGTCTATGGTGTAAGATACACCTTCTTAAATTCATGTTATCATAGAGCTGGAGAAGACCTTCAGAGATCATGTAGTTGCCCCACTCCCATACACAAACCACATTCTTACACACACACACATATACAACACACACACCCTACACTACACACATACACAGTTCAGTACCCTTTACTGAATGGTTATTTAGGATCTTAACCAGCCAAGAAATATAAGTTATGAGGCTGAATATTCCATCTCTGAGCTAATTAACTCTTCTGAAGTCCTTTTGTTTCTTGAGTTGAATGTAGCTTCCCTCTGTTTTCATTTTCTTTAGTACTGGTCCTGCTTCTGAGCCATGACTATGATCTAGTCTAGTGGAAACATTCGGGCTTTGGCATCAGAAAGACCTCTTTTGAGTGTCTTCATGCCTTATTAACAGTATTCTTAAGAAAGTTGTATAATATCTCCAAGACTCAGTTTTCTCATTTAAATACAGAAAATGGCAAATACCTACCTCATCAGGTTTATGAGTGGACTAAATGTGATAAAGTCTGAAAGGAGTGCCGGGAATAGTGACATTAACATGTTGACTGTCACACTGGAAAAAATATTTTTTCCTTTGGGCTACAGTGTTTTATTACAAAAATAGAATAAAATTTTTGAAAACAAAATGATCCTTTCTAATTTAATGAAAAATTTGTTAATTTTATTGTTTTCTGTGTGTGAGTTATATGTAACTTGAAAAATAGTTCTTGCAGCTCCCAAGGTGAAGACATATGTGAGTTACATATGCTTCATGAGGCCTCGGGCTCAAAACTAGCGTGAGTTAAATAAAACTCACATGGCATTTAATGTGTTAAGTTGCCTCAGTAAAAGAGAGTTCTGTTGTCTTCCAATTTTACCCCACCCCAGATTTTTTTTAGGACAACTTTTAAAATATGTCATGTTCTTCCTCAGTTCCTTTTATAATAACATTAAATGAATTTTTCTTAACGTTTACTATTTATATTATTTTAAAAATATTGAGTGAATGTATTACTTGAAAATTCCAATTTTCTTAGTGCTAAATTTTTTTATTTATATCTATAATCAGGAATATTTAAGATGATTATGTACCTGTGAGTTTTTTAGTTGTTTCAAACTTCTTTTTAAAACGGAATATTATAAAAGAAAGAAAATGAATAATTTCCTAGGTATGGATTTCCTCATTTCAGAGGTTTTTTAAGGTCTTCTCTACTTTCCTGTTTGGACTCCATGTGGAAATATTGTTTTAGTTTTTGCTTATCAGACCAAGTAAATCCAAAAGAGAAAGTGGAAGAATAGAAAGGGACAAAAGTGGGAAATGAATACCCAAAGAGAAAAATGAAACATGAAGGAATTTCTAGAGGTTTATGTGATGAAATAATATACCTCTAAAGATTTATTTTTAATGAAGGATAGATTTTATTTTCACTATTGAGAATTTTTAACAATTTGGTCATCTGCCAATGGAGCAGATGGGGGTGGGGCAAAAAGGGTATAGAATTGCTGAGTTCTACTTCTGCTTTTCCCACGTGGTTTTACTCCACCGTGTTGTCACAGCCTGAGCTACCAGTACTCCTTTGGCAGCCTTGGCTCAGGAACCCCTAGCTCTTTCCCACTCCATAAGAAGCCGTGCCAGTGCATTAACATTTTGGTAATTAATCATTCTGATTGGCTAGAGTTAATTCAACTCTTCCATAAATCTAATGAATCTTTTTTTCTCTTATCTTTCCTATCAGTAGTGCCTAATTGTCTCTTATTGACCCTAGAGATCAGATCATTTTTTTTTGCTTTATATTTCTTCCCTCTTATGTCTTATTTGTGTCTTAAATTTGTGAACATTTCAAAGCTTTCTATAGCTACAAAAATACAACTTATTACTTGTATCAAATGAATATCCCACCTTTAAGAGATATGTAGGAATATGTTTATGTTTTATGAAAAAAGTCATCAAAATTCAAAAGAGGAAGTTTAATATATGATTGTGATGAATGTGTTTTCTGCCTTTTGTAAAGCATCAAAATAATTAAAAATATTTTCTTTTGAAAGTTGGCCAGGGATACTTTGCCCTGATCCTTTTAAAGGGAAATATGTGACCTATGACTTGGATGGAAATGTTGAATGGTATCACATAGAATTCCTGGGTGATCCCCATTCAAGATCATGGATAAATGCAACATTTGTTGGACATTATAGTATCACATTAAAGGTAGGTACAGTAACATCAAAACTTTATTCTTATTGCACTTGTTTTTGATTATGTTCATTTTTATCTCAGATCCTAAAAGATATATAATTATTTACTTTTAGATTCATGTAAACAAAATAATGTATACTATTTGGTTACATTTAAATATTTGTATTTTTAAAGCAATTTTCAAAGAAAATATGGATATTAAATATCTGTAGGGGTTTTAAATTTTATTTTCCTAATGGCAATATAATAAAAACCAATTGAAGACTTTACATAATTGCCTTTTGAAACAATTTTAAGATTATCATTTGGTAATTTTTAATTCTCTTGAAAAGACTCTTAAATTGTAGCCCTAGCTAACAGGGAAAATTAATTATGGAATACAACCAGCTTTTCAAATTTCAAATGGAATATTTTATTATACTAACTCCTTTAGTATCTTTTTGAATTTTTTGAAACTTTAAATCCCACACTACAATTAATGAATAGACTGGCTTCTCAGATTGATGAGAATAGATGAACTGAACCTATTTCCAAGGATTTGGTTTAATAAGTATAAATCAATTCAATGATTTGTGTTTATAATCTAATATTGAAACTTTTCATCTACAAATCATGCTTTTATTAGAAAGCTTATAGAAAGTAGATATCAGAAATGTATATACATTGACCCAATTTGGATTGTTTCTGTTTTATGGTAAAACATATACATATTTAGATATACATTTAAGTGTATATATATTTAAAGCATGGAGTTTAATCCACAGTAAAATTAAACCTGTGGAAATTTGAAGTATTTTAAAATGTGGTTTCTACTATACCTTTGAATGTATAGCATTTTGTATTATTCAACTTGAAAATAGCTAGAAGGGAGGGCTGTTTTAGTAAAATTATTTAAACATGGAATAACACCACATAAATCCATTTCATGGTAGTTGTGACCCAGTCATCTTAATATGAGGCATCTTCTCTTCTCTGATGTTTTGGATGTGCTTCTAGACACTCCTGCAGGCAACTACCAGAAGACAGGAAGGAGTATTCCTTCTGTGCTCCCCTCCTCCTTTCTAAAGGATGGGGAGACTTTCCAGTTGCTCATGAAGTTGAACTTACTCTTATTAAGTATAGCTGAGATTTCCCTGTCCCTTGGACATGAAGATACTGTTGACTCCAACCTACAGTTCTATTGCCTACACTTCCCAGGTATTTAATCTTTTAGGGTACTCTCTGCTCTGGAGCTCCTATATCCACAAATGCTATCTCTGTACTGTACCACATTGATCCAATGCACACTGCCTGCCTCCAGGAAAAAAGACTACTTACACCAAAATTAATGAATAGTAAACAATGTAGACATTCTTAAATTTTTTCTAGAGGAAGTGGAAGATGGATGTAAATTGTACAAATTGTCTGATCCCTTTTTCTAAAACTAGGTGAAGAATGGCAGGCATGTATAATTCTCACTGGCTATAGCTGACTAAATCTTACTTCATACGCTATGTCAACATAATTTTCTCCTAATTTGTGTAAGCTTAGTTTAACAACTAATTAAATAATATTTCTGAACTTTCACTGAATATGGACTCTGCATATATTTTGCAGTGCATATGTTAAGGTAGAAAAGAAATAAGCTCACCTAGAAAGACAGACCCGCATTATATGCATTTGTGAGAAAATTGAATATTTTTAAGTTTTATATTATGAAAATTTTAATTATTATGTTTCAGTTCAATCATGTTTGTCTAGAGTTTTGATAGTCAATTTAATAATCAAAGGTTAAGATGTTTATGGGACCACTGACTTTATTTTATTATTGACAACACAACAGTGTTCAGTCATTGTCTAGTCATATAGATGATAGTGTTCTCTCCTGATAAATAGAACTACTTATTGATACACTGAGATGTACTTCAGAAAAAAAGTTGAAAGCAATATTCAGGATATAGATTTATAATGTTTATTTACCTATTTTATTTTTTAATCAGTAGCTATAAAGATAGCTATAATCTCCCACCCCCAATAAAGAAAGCTTTATTTTGTTAACAGTATTCAGGGAGAGGATTCTGGGAAGATGGTAAATTAATAAGGACCAAGAATGTTTCCCCACCTAAACAACAATCTGGCAGAATCTAATATAACTGTTTTGGAACACTGGAGTCTATTGATTGCTTTCAACTTCCAGGGGAAGGCTTGAACTGTATATTGTGGTTAATTTCTGTCAACTACAGCTCATATCTCGGTAGCAGCTACTGCCCCACCCCAAGCCGTGTGGCAGGCAGCTGTGTATGTGTTCCTGGAGTGCTTTGCACATAGCTTACAGGAGCTGGGGAGAGCAGAAAGATCCCAGTCCTCCAAATATTAGGGATCTGTGTTCTTATTGCTAATTGCTGCCTGTAATCACATAGGTGTAGACAATGAGGAGGGCAGCCATTATTTCACACACACCCCCAGCCCCCAGCTGAAGTGTATTTAAAGGGCTGGCACTCTTTCAATATACCCCTTCATTTTTCTCTTTAAACATTAGGACATTTGAAGGCAACTGTATATACAGGGAAAAGTAGAAAGAGACTGTACAGTCAGAGAGAAATGTACAGGTTCAGTAAGACCTGAAAAGACCTAAAGGTACACCTCAGGGTGACCTTTGGCACAAAGATAGCCTGCAACAATCAAAAAATCCCTAACAATATATAAAAAAAAATTAACAAATTCTGGGGAAGGGGAAAAATCTGATTTCCAAAGTTACCATATTATTTGACTCAAATAGAAATTTTTCAGCAAAAATCCATAGGATGTATAGAGAAATAAGTAAGTATGGCCCATTCAAAGGAAAAAAAACAAATCAACAGGAATTGTCCCTGAGAAAGACCTATGGCAGATCTACCAGAAAAAGACTTCACAGCAGCTATCTTTTTTTTTTTCTTTTCCTTTTTAAAATTCAGGATATTATGGGGATACAAACATTTTGATTACATGAAATGCGTTTGCCTCTCTCAAGCCAGGGCTACAAGCATGTCCTTCCCCCATACAGTGTGCCCTGTTTCCATTAGCTGTGGGTTTATCCTCCCACATCCTCTATCCTCCACTCTTCCACCCCCCAACCTGACCGGCACCGAGTGAGTATTACTACCACGTGAGCACCTTAGTGTTGATCAATTAGTACCAATTTGATAGCAAGTACATGTGGTGCATGATTTTCCATCCTTGTGATACCTCACTTTGAAAGATGGGCACAGTCTCTATCCAGGATAATATAAAAGGTGCTAGATCATCATTGTTTTTTGTAGTTGTATAGTATTCCGTGGTACACATATATCACATTTTATTAATCCACTCACGTATTGATGGACATTTGGGTTGTTTCCATATCTTTGCAATTATAAATTGTGCTGCTGTAAACATTCAAGTGCAGGTGTCTTTATTATAGAACGTCTTTTTTTGCGTTTGGATAGATTCCTAGTAGCGGGATTGCTGGATCAATGGTATTTCTATTTTTAGCTCTTTGCAGTATCTCTAAATTACTTTCCAAAGGGGTGGTACTAACTTGCAGTCCCACCAGCACCTCTCACAAAAATCAACTCATGTTGGATAACAGACTTAAACCTAAGGCGTGAAACCTTAAGAATTCTAGAAGAACATGTGGGGAAGACTCTTTTAGACATCAGCCTATGTAAAGAATTTGTGAAGAAGAACCACCAAAGCAATGACAGCAGCAACAAAAATAAACAAATGCGACCTGATCAAATTAAAAAGCTTCTGCACAGCCAAGGAAACTATCATTAGAGCGAATAGACAATGCTACAGAATGGGAGAAAATATTTACTTTCTTCATATCCAATAAAGGGCTGATAACAAGAATCTATATAGAACTGAAGAAAATCAACAAAGCAGCTATCTTAAAGATGCTCAAAGAACTAAAGGAAAATGTAGAGAGTCAAGAAAGTGATGTGTGAACAAAATGAAAATATCAATGAAGTGGTAGAAAACCTAAAAGGAAATCACAAAGAAATTCTAGAATAGAAAAATAGAATGACTGAAATGCAAAATTCACTATGGAGATTCAAAGGCAGATTTTAAGCAGGCACTCTACCCAAGGAGAAAAGTATACACATTTTCATCAAGTGCAAATGGGAAACTTTCCAGGATTGTCCCGACCCGCGGGACATAGAGCGTGGGGGTAAGGGGAGGACTACCTGCCGGTGAAGAAAAGAAAAGAGAGAGAGGGGGAAAGACGGGATAAGAAACACACAAAATGGAGGCAAGACAAAGCTCTGATCAAGCCTCAGCGTTTATTGTCGGGTGCTTGCTTATATACCCTGGGAAGGGGGAAGGGTAAGCTGATTGGTGGTAGACGAGTGACGTGAGGGAGCAGGGGCCGTTGGTCTTGGCGCGGGCGGGAAAGGAAGCGTGGGACTTTCCAGGGGAGGAGGAAGAAGGAGGAAGTGAAGGCTGGCATAAATGGCTGCTGTAAGCTGCCGCTTCACAGCCATGTTGGCTCCCAACAGGTGAACCATTTCTACATTGTATTGTCATGTGTGATGAAAATGGATTCTTTTCAACAATTGCAAGTGTTCGGCACAATGGTTGGATAAAGATGAAGTGCTGAAAC
>CAUYSK010117335.1:0-14893 GCA_963575035.1 Avahi laniger
TCCTTTCTTATACAGCATCATTTGCTCTTTTGGGTAGATGCCCAATAATGGGATTGCTGGTTCGAATGGTACTTCTACTTGTATCTCTTTAAGATATCTCCATATTGCTTTCCACAGAGGTTGCACTAGTTTGCAATCCCAGCAACAGTGCATGATCACATATACTTTTACATATACACACACGTACATATGCACACACACTTTCCCTCTTGCTAACACCCTTTTCCTCTACCTTGTTTGTTGGTCAAATTCCTACACTCACTCTTCCTTCTTCCTTTCTCTCTCGGTTCCATCATCAAGTTCAACAGACGGACTTTGTCGCAGACAAGTGGAACCCTCACACAGGGTGACCACATAGCCCAGTTTGCACAGACAGGCCAATTTTATATCTGTCTTCTGAAATCATTATTAAGAATGCCCCCTTTCTCTCTCAAAAGCATCCTCAGTTGGATGACAAATCACGTTTTTTTAAAGAAAATGAATCACCTTTAAAACAGTGCTAGCAAACACCAGAACTTAGGCGACCCCTGGTGGAGGCTTCTAGAACTTCTCTACTTTCCGGCCGACAGCGCAAGGGTTGTCTGCTCTAAGCCCTGCCTACCTGTCCACCCAGAGCTGTGCTGACTAATGCATGATATGATGGAAAAGTCAATTCACGCTGGATCACAGATCTAAACCTAAGGAGTGAAACTTTACTGTGTATTAAATAGCAAAATAAAATTCTAAATATATTTACATTTTTGAAGTTAGTCTCTTCAAACTAAAATGCAAAAGTGTGATCTGGTTTTGGTATACTATTGTTGCAAATAGTTTCATTTTCCAATTCTAACCATCTGCTGCCTATCACTGGCCCGATTAGCTTGCAAATGAATATTCTGTCTTCAGTCATAGATTTAACCAGATATTGGATGTAGGTTGTGCAAAACAGAAGAGAATGAAAATGTAAAGTAAATATGATGGCAATATTCATTGAAATAGCATGAGAAGATAAACTGCTTGCTTTATTGCAAAATTTTATCCTGACGAGAGTTTTTATTTTGCTTGATATTGTTATGATATTCACAGTAAGATTTTCCATAAAAATAAAAACGTGTAGATGTACTGAATCTCTTCCTTTTGACTTCTCCCTTAACAATGTTTATTGTATGAACTACATCAATAAGCTCCTTTGTTCTTTCTAGTTTAAGTTGACTAAAGAGAGGAACCAACAAAAGGTGCGGGGGGGCAGGGAAGGAAGGGGAAAAACTGAATTTAGGGTAATATTTTCTTGGTTCTCTTCCTCATAGATCAGATTTGTTTATCTTTCTATTACCCTCTACTATCAGCCACAGATCGTGTCAGGAAATCCTTTCCATGCAACTACTCTGTTTGGCTAGATATTGTCAGGGCTTCCTGTCCTTATTATCCCCTGGAGTACTACTCTATCCTTTGGAGGTGTCCTTAATTCCTCCCCACAAATAAATTGTTTTTTGCTGACCTCCTCAAAGCACCCAGCTTCAATGTGCTATCTGTTTCTTGCCTGGAACCTGATTTATACAGTGTGTGAATACAACGTTCATGTGCTTCTAAAAGAAATATTTTGGGACAGGCGCGGTGGCTCACACCTGTAATTCTAGCACTCTGGGAAGCCGAGGCAGGCTGATCATTTGAGCTCAGGACTTGGAGACCAGCCTGAGCAAGAGCGAGACCCCGTCTCTACTAAATACAGAAAGAAATTACTTGGAAAACTAAAAATATATAGAAGAAATTAGTCGGGCATGGTGGTGCATACCTGTAGTCCCAGCTACTTGGGAGGATGAGGCAGTAGGATTGCTTGAGCCCAGGAGTTTGAGGTTCCTGTGAGTTAGGTTGACACCACAGCACTCTAACTTGGGCAACAGAGTGAGACTCTGCCTCAAAAAAAAAAAAAAAAAAGAAAGAAAACAAATATTTTTATAGATTGAAAGCATTAGTAGAGTACTTCTAATCATTCTATAAGCTATTTTAATACTTAATATAAAAAACAAATTGCAAAAAGTGTTTCTTCTATCCTTAGAATATTCAGAGAAATAAATGTTGGTGGAAAAACTGGAGAGTTGCATTAACATATATTTCACACACATGCACATGCATACACATACACATATCTACCCCTGAAACCTTATTTCTATAATTTAATGCCAACTGAGGTATTTCTATTTTATTTTCATTTTACATTTCTCTTTTTTGTACTAGAGAACCCCTATCTGGAGCACAAGTAGATCTGTTCCTGTCAAGCTGAGAATAATCCATTGCCTTGGCTCTAAGAGCTTGAGCTAAAAAAGCCATATATTATTTGAGAGAAAAGGGAAACATAGAAGGGAAATTAAATTTGTCTCTACATTTCACATCTTGCAAGTCTAGCTCCCCAGCTGTCTTCTTACACAGACACATCTAGCAAATTGGCAAGAGTTTTTAGTAACTGAGGCAACAACAGCCTTAAAATCCAATAATTCAATTTATCATTCAAACACAATAAATAAATAAGAAAAGAAAAAATACAGTTACATAAAATACGTGATGTCATCAAACTGGAAAAAAAAATTTCAAATTATCTGTATATTAGAAAAAATAAATCAAAGAAACAAACAAGCAAACAAGAATATCCAAGAACACCAGCAAATCCCTGCAAGCAACCTTCATGGGAGAGGGCGGCTAGCACAGAGCCTAAAGTTAATCCCAAACCATCAGAAGAAAATGGAATAACATTCAATATGTGAAAATAGAGATTACGAGGATAGGATTTATAAGGCATGAGGGCATGTTCGATGAAAAGACAACATCTTAGGAGTTAGGGGACCCTTTGGAACTAGCATGATGAATGGCAAAAGAATAAGTCTAGAAAAGCAGGATTGTTCAAGGCAAAAGAAAACTTTAAAAAACATCAGTCTGTTCCCTATTTCTTCACTTCCCCTTCAGAAAAATCTAGTAAACAGCTGTACTTTGTTACAGAGACGAAAGTTGGTGATTTTGAACCAAAATCCTTATAAAATGCAACAGATTGTCAATCCTGCTCACAAAAATTCAGAGTATCAGACACTCTTCTTCTCTGAAAACTGTGACAAAATTAACATAAAAATGCGAAGCTATACAATTTAGCTAGCCAAAAATCCTTCCCTTTCAAAAAAAAAAAACAAAACAAAACAACAAAAAACAACAAAAAACACCTGATGAGGCAGAAGAAAACTGAAACACAGCACTCTTAACTGAATTGCATATCTTGTGGAGCAAAAAAAATAGTCTTGAATCAGAAATTGAAAACCTAACATATAATGTTAAAGAACAGGAAGAGATAAAACAAAATTGATAGAACCAAAGGAAAAAAGATAGGAATGATAACAATCACAAGAGAAATGATTATGAAATTACAAGGTGACCAAGGAAGATTAAATTTGAATGAAAGCATTAAACTTAAGGATAGATATAGATAGAGAGAGAGAGAGATAGAAGCAAGCAAGTATAGGAAGGAAGGAAGGAAACTAGGAAGGAAGGAATGAAGGAAGTAAGAAAGAAAGAGAAAGAGAGAACGAAAGGGGGGAGGCGGAGGGGAAGGAAGAAAGAAAAGAAAAAAAGTGAGAAGGAAGAGGGAAGAAAGGAAAGAAAGAAAGAAGAAAAACTAATAAAACAAATGGGGCAAAATATTAACAACAAACAAATCTGGGTAAAGGGTACATGAGTGCTATCTGTACCATTTTCTCAACTTTTTAAAATTTTTAAATTATTACAAAATATTAAGTTTAATACACACATGCACAAAGATCTACAATGCACATATCACACTGGGGAGTTAGAGGCATAGGATGCTTTCCTTTAGAATTCTTAATTAAGGGAGGGTAAGAACCATAGAAGATTTTTAACCGTGACACTGTAAATCCTTGGGTATCTTTCTTTAACCATCTTTATTGAGTCACAAATTCTCTTCCATTAACAATTAATATTTTTTCACATAGTTGTAAAATATAAATAGTAATCTTTTAGCAAGAATATCCCTTTAAGAATCTATGTTATTCATATTTTGATTTAAAAACTTTGCCATTATCCTTTATAAATTATATACCTATAAATTTTGTCCATTTGATTACTGGGTTAATTTGCATTTTTCTCACTGATTTATAAGCATTCTTTATATATTAAAATTTTAAAAAGAAATTATAAAAGAAAAACATATAATAAGGGTCATGGAAAAAGAGCAGGATAAAAAAAAACAAGCAAATGATAAAAATAAATAAATAAAAAGGTCAGAGAGAAATTTATAAGAATGGAAGGTAGGAAAACAAGAAATCACATATTCTTAATGGGAGATACTAAACACCGAAGTGAAATTAGTTCACAATTATAATCCAATCATACTTTACAAAAATAAGAGGAGACCGGAATCTACACTGAAAAAAATCACTGCGTCCCAGGGAAAACTGACGCAAAATGATCAATCCAAGACATATTCTAATAAAACTTTTAGACTTTTAAGCATAACAAAAACAACAAAATCCTTAGTCTCCAGGCAAAAACGATCAAGTAATTTAACACAAGAAAGAGAACTAGAATGGCTTTAGACTTTTTAAAAATAACATACAAGACAAAGAAAAATGTTGAAGAATTTTCAAGTAACTTAGGGAAAGACTATAGAAACCATAGATTATATGTCCAGCCATGATGTCCTTCAAGTATCAAGGATATAGAAACACAGGTTAAAACTTTCTAGAGGTCAGGGATTTCTATATCCATCAATTTTTCTTGAGTAGTTTGCAAGAATATGAAATTCATTCAATTAAGAAAAGGCTAGGAAAATTTTAACAGCAGGATTAATGGTGGTTTAATTTAGTATACTTACTATTTAATATAATTGTAGATCTAGGACTGAAAGTGAATGCATAGATGAAAGAATAATTTGTTATGTGCTATATGCTATATGTTGAATATTTTGACAAAACAGAAATAATACACATAAAATAGGATATGAAGGGTGAAGAAAGAAAAAAATAGAGTAAATTCGTATAATAGCTGGTAATTAAAGGTTATCACTAGAAACTACACATAGTGAAAACTTAAATTAGAAAATCATAAATAAGGGCATTAAAAGAGTTATAAGTACAAAGGTACACACTAGGGAAAAAATCCAAACCATCCCAAATGCCAAACACATTTAAAAAGAAAGATTAAAGAAAACATCATGGAGATAAAGACACAGAAAATATGATAAAATATACATGCTAAGCATTAGGTGATAAAATATCATAGAGTTGAACCCAAACATATCAGTCATATAACAAATGTGATTGGGCTAAACTGATCTAAAAGAAAAAGTTTGATTTTTCAATTATCTTATAAAGTAATGAATAATAGAAAGAATCCTAAAATGAATTATTTTAAAAGGCCAATATGAAAGTTATAGGGAGATATTAATCCTGATATAGTGTAGAACTTAAAGTAAAAAGCATTATAAATGAAAAAGAAGTACACATTTTTAATGTTAAGAGCCGCAATGAAGATGTTAAAATTATAAATATCTATGCATCAAATAATACAAAAATTGCACCCTAATAATAGATGACTTTAACAAACTACACTCAATATATAATAGATCAAATGTACAGAAAATGAGAAAAAATATAAAAGAACTAAATAGCATAATCTATAAAATAGACCACACGTGCAAACGTACATGCAAAAAGCTCATACACAAATGATATAAAATGCAATTTTTTCTCAAGTGTACATGAGACACATAAAAATAATCATATGGTAAGTATATTCCATTAACAATGAAAATTTTGTTAAGTGAAAATATTTGCTTAAGAATAAATTAGAAATATTATTATAGAAACAACATTCTTGGATTAAAACACAATAGAAATAACAATTATTACAATATAAACATAAGGAAAGGACTTTGCACCTAAAAATTAAATACCTCTTTTTAAATAACTCTCTGGTGAAAGAAGAAGTACACAACCAAACTAAAGCATTTCTAAAAACAATGATATTAATGAAAAGACCACGTATCAAAATCTGTGGAATATATTTAAAGGAGTGATCATGAGAAAATCATAGTACTAAAACTTCTGTTGTCAAAAAAATTTAAAAATTAAAAATGAATTCTCTTTCCAGTCCAAAAAGCTAAAAATTGTAAATGACGAAGTGATATCAAGAAATAAAGGATACATAAATAAAAACTTAGATAGCAAATAAGAACAAAACAGTTTAATGAATTCATATATTATTTATTTGAAAAGAATTGAAAACGACAAAAGTACAACATGGAAGAAACACAGATGAAGAAAATAAATGACAAGGAATAAATAACCATTGAAATGGAAAGTTATTAGAAAAGTCTAATAGTGTCAATAATTATTGCAAATGTTAATTGGATATATAAAATACTATTGGAACTTTTAAAACTCTCTTAATGGGCACTTCATTAAATTGTTATTTATTTTATGAATATGATGACTTACACGTAACACAAACATATTCAAATAGAAGATATAAGTTCATCTTTAAATCTGTTTTTAATATTAGTATTAGGAATAACTAATAATGGTGGTAAGTAATAACTAATACTAAGAGAATGTGCAGATTGTTTCACTGTTTCTAGTTTTATTTACATATTTATGCCTTGGAAAGCATGGCTTTCTTATAAGATTTATGTTTTGCTCTACTTTTATCTGTGAGATATAAAGTTAAAACGTAGTAAAAACTCAGAATAATTTTATAAGAAATATTTTATACAATCCAAGTATATTTTATTATTTAAAATAAAATGCAGTTCAAAATGCTTTCACTTTCATAAATGATTAATCAACAAATTATTCTGTAATTTGAATATTGTTTGAGAGTTATCATTTACTATGAAAGAGCAGATGGTTATATGTGATTGGCTTAAGAATTTTGCAAATGACAACAGGCATAGAAAAATAAACTATAGGAGTATGAAGTCCTGAACATGAATTCTAAAATCACTGTGAATTAATTTCTCCATAGTTACTAAAAAACGAAAATTGTTATATGAAATTTGAACTCTCACTGTAAAGTATAAGACTAAGATCAAATAGTTCTTTTATATTTTTGGGTTTTTTTAAGAATTCATAAATGCTGCTAATAGCAAATTCAGTAGACTGAATAAAATATAATTTATGTCTCTGGCCACTGGTTTAGTGGTCAATGAGTTATGGGGTGGACTTGCCAGGTTTAACATGCGGTTTCCATCTCTGGGTCCAAGGTGGCTGCTCTTGTTACCACCATTTTTAGGTAGCAGGAAGGAGCAGGTGGACCTAGAGGAAAATTCAGTTTCTTTTTAGGCAAGTTGAAGCTATTATTTCAACTTACACATCTCAGAGCTTAGTCTTATGTTTGCATTTAGTTACAAGGGGAGTTGCCTTACTAAAAGGAATAAGTGGAGAATATATACTGGGGATGCTGTCAAATGGTTCTTCCACATGACAGAATATCCATTTTTCTGTGATTAGAATATTTGGTGACTGATTTCTTATTGTGAAATGAAACTGAACCAGTATGACAATTATAGATGTAGATGGCTCTCAGTTATGATTAGGGAAACTCAAAGGATTTTTTTTTCTGTATGTTGATAATACTGTTTATGTCAAAACAGTGGTAGTTGCCCTTTTTCTTCTTGATTTTAATCAATTAATTTCACAATATAGAAAAAATAATTTACTGTGTTATATTAGTTTATCATCATAAGAATTATTATAAAGTGATTTGTTATTCTCTAACCAAAGTAGCTTGCTCATTTTCCATTAATCTTATGGCCAGCTCCAAAAGAGAATAGAAAATGTTGTTTTCATTACAAGCGTTTATGGATCAAGCTGAGCACTGGGAGTTCAATGACCAAGACGAAACGGCAAACAGATAAAACTAAATGAAAAAGAAGTAGCATCTGCTAGGCTGTACCTAAAATAACTTAAAACTCTTTCTACATAATCCCAGAACAACCAACAAAGCATGTTAATCTATTCAATTTGCTATTTGAAGTCCCATGAAAGTACTCACCTCTTCCAACTCCAATGTAAAATTATTTAGAAGGTTTTTAAATTATATACAGCAGTGCACTACTCTTGCAATACGATGTAGATCTAGTGTCAAATTCAGCTTGACTGGACATATAACCTTTGAAAACCCCCTTCCATTCGTCTATGTAACTTTATGATTTCTGGTTCAACCTTTTAAACTTAAAGGTTTAAGGCGACAAAATTACTTTCACTTGAACCTGCAAGTGACAATTTCTAGCAGATAGGGTACCCATCAGTGTCACTGATGTCTTTTAAAATAGTGAAAATGTTGACCTGTGTTCCCATGAATGTTCCTCCAACCATCCAGCTTCATGTGAAGAAAATATATTTCCAAACTGTCTATTACTTTTGATAAAAAAGCAAAACCTCCAGGGCACTCGAAGATTTAGTTTATCAAAACAATTCTTTAAAAATATTCCTGAGGAGGAACCATTTGGGTCATCTGTCTTGAGATCACATGTTATCTATTTCTAATTTGACTCTTCACATCCCTTCACATTTTAGCAGGTCTCGGGATAAAAGTTCACATTTCAAATAAATTTACATTTTTTTTGTCTATATTCTAAGGATAGAGATGAACCTTTTTTAAAATTAGATTCACATGAATTATAAACAAAAAGCATCTTTTAGTTCTTTTGTCAGATACATATTTTAGTATTTTACTATGTGTCTTTAACACATGGTTAGGACTTCATCGGTATGAAAACATCTACAAGTTAAAAATGGAAATACAAGCATTAAAAATGTTCTAAACCTCTATTGTAGACTTAATATTGTACAAAAAGACTTAGGTATTCTGAAATAATGTTTCAAATCTTAAGGAACACTTTTTCTATTACTGTAACTGTTTCTTTTTGCTCTGTTGAATTTGAAAGTAGAATCACTTTTGCTACTTAGTAATTAACAGATAAAATCTGTTATAATATGTCATTATTGATCATTGCCAAATAAAAAGCAAGCACCAGATGGTGTGCTTTATGTTAAGCTACAGTGCACATGCATTAGGGCTTCTTTTTTTCTCTCAGGAAAATTGCGATCTATTTTAGAGAGATCCTTTGCACTGTGGAAGCTGTAGAGCAAGAAGCTGTTTTTGCTAGACTGGAATCCATAAAACATTTTGCTATCGTCTCAGGCTTTAATGCTCTGTGCTGAGTACCTTAAGAAGCAAAATAAGGCATCATTTATTTTCCTCCTCGTCCTCCTCCTCCCTCTCCTCCTCCCCCTTCTCTTCCTCCTCCTCTTTTTACTTTCCAGTTTTCTTTACATTGCTACCATTGAATAATTGCATGGACATTTGAAGCTAAATTATAGAGCTAATTGTCTATCAATTGTTAATAAAATCTTAGAAGATCTATCAGTTATAGAAATTTTTAGCCTTTTTATTGACATTCTATCATATTCTGAGAGAAGAGATTCCTCATCCCCCAACAGTGATGTAGTTTTTAAAATTTGTTTGGAATGTTTGTGTTCAAATACATGGATGCTTAGATTGTTCACCTCTCAACATACCTGTTAATATCCATGCTTTTTTCTAACCTATGTGCTGAGATGTTTCTCACTACTCTTGATTTATCTTAAGCACTCTTCCACTTGTCCAGTATTGCTAGCTCTGCTAGTCGCCTCTCAATTCTTAATACAGGACCAGCTGTTCCCCACTTCAGAGCTTTCAAACATGCCATTTCCCTTAGTTTTCTGTTTTCCTTGGGTGTATGGTTCCTTCATACTTTTCGATATCATTCTAAGTATCAGGGAGGCCACATCCTTACTACACTTCCTAGTACAATATGTTTCCTTGCTTTATGCTAGTCTTTAGTATATGTTTATTTTCTGTTAAATTACTGTCTTATTCACAATATTTAAAATCCAGAATGGCAGTGACTATGTAATCTTTATTCACTAATACATCTATGTGCATCTGAAATTCAATAAATACATATTAATTTTAAATTACCAAAATCAAACATAAAAGAAAAAAACTATTTGAAATACCATCATGTATGCTTAATATGCAGTCAGTACTTAAAAATTAATATTAAAAACTACTACATCCACTTTGGAAATAATTCAAAATGAATTGGAGTCTCTACTCTCCAAGTTCTCGTATATTAGCAGTTACATCGGTTGTACACACGGAGAGTTTGGCAGTTTTCATTTGTAAAAATGTTTCATCTGTTGAGAGCTAATCAAATTAATGCAATTTAGTGACACATTGTTCACCATATTTACTAAGAATTGAACAAAATCAATATTTAAAGTTTATCAGAATGGCATTAGGAAGGTCAGAAGGAAGGTCTTCCTGAAATGAAACAGCTAACAAGTAGAGGATTTTTATTTTTTTCAAAAAATAGTTTTAAAAACATAAATGGGCATTTAACTGCTGTTTTGTAAGTAGGAGAAAAACAGTTTCACTGTCTCTGAGATTTTGGTGATGAACATTATGGGAATTTAAAGAAAATGATTCTGTGGGGTTTCTCCTTCCCCCATTTGAAGGGCCATCTTAATTTCTGTACTGTTTGGACACAGCTTTTTATCATTTAGTTTTATTGTATTATCTTCACTTTAATAAAGAGAAAAATTGAGCAATAATATGGAAAACAAAGAAAATTCAGAGAAACAAAACAGTGTTTATATATGCTTTACTTCCAGTTTGGGAGTGTTCACACACTATACTTTCCCAATCATCCATTCAGAATTGTGAGATGCTACTTCAGGAACAAACCAAACCCAAAAATTAGTAGAAGAAAAGGAATAATAAGGATCAGAGCAGGAATAAATGAACTTGAAACAAAAAAATACAAAAGATAAAAAAATGAAAAGTTAATTTTTTCAAAAGATAAACAGATTGATGTATGTTTAGTCAAACTAAGAAAAAAAAGAGAGAAGACCCAAATAAATAAAATCAGACATGAAAGAGGAAATATTGTAACTAAAACTGCAGATATCCAAAGGATCATTAGAGACTACTGTGAGCAACTATATGACAATAAATTGGAAAAGCTAGAAGAAATGGATAAATTCCTAGACACATACAACCTACCAAGATTGAACAAGGAAGAGATCCAAAACCTGAATAAAACAAGAAGTAACAAGAAAAAGAACTAATACAAGTCTCCCATCAAAAAAAAACCCAAGGACCTGATGGCTTCACTGCGGAATTCTACCAAGCACTCAAAAAAGAACTAATATCAATCCTACTTAAAGTATTCCAAACAATTGAGGAGGAAGAAATACTCCCAAACTCATTCTACAAGGCTTGTATCATCCTGATACCAAAATCAGACAAAGATATAAGAAAAAAATAAAACTATAGGTCAATATCTTTGATAAACATAGATGCAAAAATTCTCAATTAAATCCTTGTAAGCTGAATTCAACAATACATTAAAAAAATTATTCATAATTATTAAGTGGAATCCATCCCAGGGATGCAAGGAGGGTTCAACATACCCATATCCATCAATGTGATACATCGTATCAACAGAATAAAGGAAAAAAGGTATGATAATTTCAATTAACGCAGAAAAATTATTCAATAAAATTCAATATTCTTTCATGATAAAAACTCTAAAAAAACTGGGTATAGAAAGAATTTACCTCAACAAGATAAAAGCCATATATGACAGACCCACAGCAAGTATCATACTGAATGGGGAAAAACTGAAAACCTTCCTCTAAGATCTGAAACAAGACAAAGATGCCCACTTTTACCACTGTTATTTAATATGGTACTAGATGTTCTAGCTAGAGCAATCAGACAAGAGAAAGAAATAAAGGACAAATTGCAACGACAATGTGATGTCATCTCACCCTAGTTAAAATGGCTTTTATCGAAACGACAGGCAATAATGAATGTTGGTGAAAATGCAGAGAAAGAGGAACCTTCACACGCTGTTGGTAGGAATGTAAATTAGTGCAACCGCTATGGTGAACGGAGTGTGCAGGTTCCTCAAAAAACTGAAAATAGAACTACCCTGCAATGGCACTGCTGGGTATATATCCAGAGGATGGGAAATCAGTGTATTTAAAAGATATTTGCACTCCCATGTTTATTTCAGAACTATTCACAATAGCCAAGATTTGGAATCAACCTAAGTATCCAACAATGGATAAATGAATTAAAAAATACATAATGGAATATTGCGTAGCCACATAAATGAATAAAATCCTGCTATTTGCAACAACATGCATGGAACTGGAGAATATTATGTAAAGTGAAATAAGCCTAGCAAAGAAAGACAAATCTCACATGTTCTCACTCATATATTGAAGCTAAATATTGAAAACATCAGATCTCATGGAGACAGAGAGTAGAATGATGGCTACCAGAAGCTGGGAGGGGAGATGAAATGGGGCTGGCTAATGGGTATGAAAATATATTTAGATAGTTAGATAGAATGAGCCATCTTTGATAGCACAACAGAGTGACTATAATCAGCAATAAGTTAGGGTATACTTTAAAATAACAAAATTCGGAATTGGAGTGTTTCCAACACAAAGAAATGGTAAATGTTTGAGGTGATTGATATCCCAATTACCCTGACTTGAGTACGGGCATTCACATTGTATGCCTGTATCAAAATATCACATCTAGCCAATTAAGGTATACAATTATTAATATGTACCTATAGTAGTTAAAAAGAAAAAAAAATCACAAATTAAAAATATAAGCATTCCATTCAGAAATCATTTCCCTGTAAAGTCCCCAAGGTGTTAGTCAAATTATTGATACTTAGAGAAGGGACAATAAAATCCAGAAGTGAGACATAAAAAATAAAGATTAGTGTCAAGCCTTTTATATCCTTCCTTAGTCCACTGTTTCACAAAGTATGTTCACATATATAAATCTCTACTGATTCTCCTTAGAAAAAGTACTCTGTCTTCAAATAAGTTTGGTGAATGCTGCATATGAAATGCTCTTTATGAATATTCACAATTTCGTGTCTGCTAAGAAATACACAGTTGGCAGAAAGTTTCATATTAACCTAGTTTACTGTTTTTATTTCTTGTCAAAATATTGTGAATTCCAGGAGTATTTCTGCATAAAATGTACTGAAAAAATCTTTACTTAAAGTGCCATTGCTCTAAAACACAGTAAACAGATATGAATCTGTCACATTAAATGTTAATCTTCTACTTGCCGACTTACCTGTGCTATAGGGAAGTATGTTTTAACTTCCTTACTGTTTATTGTACTGTGGTTATTTTAGAGGTATTGTCTGTTCAGAGTTTTAGAATGTGCAAGCCTTTCTATAACCATACCTTAAAAAGTAAAATGAAAAAGGAAAGCTTAATATCATCAAATGAATAGAAGTGTCAGGATGGAGATTCACTATTTATTATGAATTATCTTGCTTTTATTGGCTGCCCTCAAGCTTCTGAGGGCAAATAAACAGTTTTCTAAGACTGAGTGAGTATGCTTTCATTTGTACATAAACATGTTCAAGAACCATAACAATATTAGAGGTTTAAGAGTGCTGTATACATTGAACAAATGCACGCATTGTACTGTTGATATTATTTGTTCAACATTTGTCATGAATTCCAATGACTAAAAATCACATGTGCATAGAAAATACTTCCCTAGGAATCAATAGTCATATTCTTGTTTTCTTTCAAGAAGAGATCCAGCAAGAGAAAAGAATATCTGAAGCATTCAATACCCTTCAAGTTTAGATACTGAATAAACTTGTGTCAATCAAAAGTCAGATATATTAGGAAAAGGCAGCTTGTAGGTAAACATCAATTTAGGTTGGAAAAAAATGAAAAACCGAAACACAATGAACTAACTCACAGGTATCTGCAGAGTGCTTCTGGCCCTATTCAGAGGGAAGAGAACAGAGATTTGATGTGGAAGTAAAAGGGGACTTTTCATTCTTTGACTTTTCTATCCCTAGGTATCTAGATTGCCCTTATCCTACCATTGGATGAAAAAAAAAAAAACTTTAGTGTTTTAGTTTGTTTGAAGATAACTTGAAGCTCTATTAAACACATTTTTGAATAGTACAAATTTTTACCATTGCTAAAATGATACAAAAATGGAACATACTTTAAGTTTTCATTATTCAATTTTTAATGCCTGGAATTATTGCAAAAATGATAATATATAAAACAATAAGAATAAATTGATAAAATGTAAAAAAACTAGTGTCTTTAATAATGAAAAGCTAATTTATAAATGTTAGATAATGTAAATTAACTATCCAATATTTTTTATAATTTATTTATAATTTATAATAAAAATTATAAATTTATAAATTTTATAATATAATAATTTATTTATAATTTACCATGTCTATTTTCTTTAAATAGTCTTTTTAAGTTAGTGAATCCTACACTGAGTGAAATAATATATGAAGAAAGAAATGAGAAAAAATATTTTAAATCACTTTTAGCATAGCTAAAAGTTATTCAGCACTGTATCATTTTTTAAAAATGAATTTTGTTGTTCTAACTTTCAAAAGAAAATTTATCATCTGTAATTACTAATTATAATTTAAAAATTACATTAGTTCTTACCATATTAAAGCTGAGATTTTCATAGCAATGGCAAAAGCAATCCTGTATTGATGACTGGAAAAATATTCGAAAATATATTTTTGCTAATTTTCTTAAGTTCTATATAGATTCTTGTCATCAACCCTTTATCAGATGTGTAGAAAGCAAATATTTTCTCCCATCCTGTAGGCTGTCTATGCACTCTAATAATAGTTTCCTTGGCTTTGCAAAAGCTTTTTAATTTGATCAGATCCCATTTATTTATTTTTGTTTCTGCAGTGATAATAAAGATATCTGCACCCGAATGTTTATGGCAGCACAATTCACTATTGCAAGGATGTGGAAAGAAC
>CAUYSK010117336.1:0-161525 GCA_963575035.1 Avahi laniger
GTACTTGTGCTGTTATATAAGTCAACCGTACTTCCGTTCTGGGTCTCTCGCCATCTTGTTGAAGCTGTTCGCCCCAATAAACTGCTGTCGGAAGAACTCCAAGTTGTTGCGTCGTTCTTGCTGGCAAGCACGGCGCGACAATTATTAATGTTAATAAATCATTAAGGTTAACCTATATTCCATTTTCCTCTACTTTAAGGAGCAGTGAGGGTTATATCTACCACTCTTTGAAGTTAGAAATATAGGTTTATCAAATTAATTAATTTATTGTGATGTTTTGCCTGGCTTTGCTTTCTGGGTGATAGTGGTTTCATAGAATTAAATGGAAAATGTTCCATCTCTCTCCCTTTATGGAAAGAGTCTGTGTATAGTTGACATTATCTTCTCTTTAAATATTTGATAAAATGTATGAGCATAGTTATCTGAGACCTTGCTTTTCTTGTGGGTAATTACTTACTTATAATTCAATTTCTTGCTATTTGTTCTCAAATTTTTGTAACTTATGTTCTTTTAGGAATTTTTATATTCCTTCTACTCAGTCTTGTTTGTTGGCATAAATCATCGTAATATTCCTGTATGAACTTTTAAAATTTCTGTAGTGCTGTAAGATGTTTACTCTTTCATTCCTGCTTTTGATAACATGTGTTCTTTCTCTGTTTTTTAGTACGTCTAGCTAAAATTATATCGAGTTTGCTGGTCTTTTCAAAGAACCAAATATTATTTTCTGTTTTCTGCTTTACTGATTTCGAATCTGGTCTTTGTTGTTTCCCTCTTTCACTTACTTTGGATTTGAATTGCTTTTATGTTTCAAGCTTCTTGAGATTCAAACTTAGATTATTGAATTTAGGTATTTCTTTCTAATATAAGCATTGAAAATTATGCATTTCTATATAAACACTGTTTTTGCTCAGTATACATTTTGGTATACTGCAATCATTTTTTTTCCAGAATAATATGGGGGTACAAGTGCTTTGGTCACATAAATTGCCTTTGCACCACCCAAGTCAGAGCTATAAGCATGCCCAACTTCCAGACAGCGTGTACCACACCCATTAGGTGTGAATTTACCCATCTCCTCTCACCTACCACACACCCAATGAATGTTACTTCCATATGTGCACGTAAGTGTTGATCAATTAGTACCAATTTAATGGTGAGTAAATGTGGTGCTTGTTTATCCATTCTTGTATTACTTGACTTAGAAGAATGGGCTCCAACTCCACCCAGGATAATACAAGAGGTAGTTCATCATTTTTTTTTATGGTTGAGTAGTATTCCATGGTATGTATATACCACATTTTATTAATCCACTCATGTATTGACGGGCACTTGGGTTGTTTCCACATCTTTGTGATTGTGAATTGAACCATTATGAACATTCCAGTGTAGATGTCTTTTTTATAGAATGTCTTTTTTTTTTCCTTTGAGTAAATACCCAGTAGCGTGATTGCTGGATCAAATGGTAGTTCTACTTTTAGTTCTTTGAGGTATCTCCATATTATTTTCCAGAGGTTGTAATAAAGCCAAATAAAATAAAATAAAGAATTAAAGGTAATTCTATACTAGAAAATCCAAATAAGTGAAATGAAAAGTATACTAACTGGGCTTAATAGTAGGTATGAAACGTCAGAAGAAAGAATCAATAAATTTGAAAACAGAACAATAGAAATTATGTCTGATAACAAGGGCCTACTGACACCCATTGGAACACTAAATAATTCCTTAAAATTCACTTTGTTGATAAATCATTGACCTTTTTTACATAACATGACACTGGATGTAAACTATGTTTTTAGGTCTCCATTTTTATCTTATTTTTCTCTTTATTGCCCATCTATCATCTTAGTTTTTCGCAAACTTTAATTATGTATCCTATTTTTTCTCCCTTTGCATTCAGGGTTTCTTATACTTCTGTAAACAAGATCTCTACATACATGGCACAAGTTCTGACTTTTTACTCAAGTCCTAATGCCTATTTTAAATTTAATTCTAATCATATTGTTACCTCAAATTCAACTTCTTACAAAAATAAGTCTTCCTCTACTTAAAATTTTATTATTTTCAGTGATATAATAATTCACATATTTGATAATCATTTATTGAACTCTCTTCAGATGCAAAATTTAGGATTTATTTGAGATTACTTGTTCTATGTCTGAAAATTTAGAGATGAATATACCAACAAATTTTATTTGCAGAGAAAACTTATTTATATGCAAATCTATTCACTATAATTTTTGTTGGTCATTGTCATGTCTTTATCAGGAGTCATATCTATAATTTACTTTAAAAATATTTTAGCAAGGTGACAGGACATAAATCTTACTTGAAAACAAATAAGGAAAATAAAGCCATCATATTATGGACATGTTTATGTTATACAAAGTAAATGTCATTCAGATAAAATAATGATTACCGCATATCCAATATAGCCAGTTTATTTTTTGAAAAAAGTAGTTGTTTATCTACTGTATTAAAGACAACAAAACTATACAATTCCAAAATAATTAGAAAAATGTTTTTCTACATATGCCAAATCTGAATAAAAATTTCAAATTTAAATGCTTACATATTTATAAATATATATTTTATATATCTAGGTAAATATATTTTATAACAACTTCAAGATATTTTAGGATTTTTCAATTCATATACATATGTATATGTGTACATTAATATTTTATTTTTATTAATTTTATATATATTCATTGCAGAGTAGCTTACTATTTTCTTTATAATTATAGAAATATCCGATTTTCTTATTTTAAAAGTATTTAAAATAATTTAATTGCAAGTTCTGAGTAATGACTTTCTATTGCACACCTAACCCTAACATTTATCTTTCTGCCTTTTGGAAAGTCTTATAAAGTGTCAGTAAGGAATTTAAAAAGGATCGAATCATCAAGAGAAAAGATATTGATGGAGAGAAGGTGTCTGGAGCAGACTGTATGTTTCACAAATTTCAGTTTGATGAAAATTGATATAAGTTAACAGATGAAACGTAAACAAAGCTGAAAGGCAATGGAAATGGAGTGATCTTCATGATGGAGTCCTAGAAACAGAACAAGTATTCCTTCAAATTCTTAAGAAAATTCACTGGCAATAAAGAAGCTTAAAAAAAAAAAACTATAATAATTTTCCTCAGGGAAGTATAGAAAAATATCGTACTCACAAAACAAGAATAAGATGATATGTAAAGGAAATAATTAAAAGGTAAAATGGATACAGTATTAGCAGAATAATTGTTGCAATAAAATCCATTATAAGAGTAAAGAAATAGGGTAGGAAAATCTCTGATAATGCATTACAAAGCAATAGTGAAGGAAAGTTTGAGAGAAAAATGAAGTCACATATAAGATCAATTAATTCATTCAGCGCTCCATCCTTAAAAGGAATTACAGAGAAGAGGAGAAATGAATAAAATTAACTTATCTTAATTGATAAAGAATTTTACCACACCTTATAAGAGGCATGAATTGTTAGATAGGAGACTAAAATGTGATTTAATAAAATATTTAAATCTAGTTGTATTAGTATAAAATTACAGAACATCAAGAACACAAAAAATATTTAAATGCTTCTAGAGAGAAAAAAATTACGTTGTGTATGAAAATAATAAAAATGTAACTTTCTCTCAAATATTTACAAGAAGTTACTTTAAGATGTATGCCAGAAAAGTCAGGGAGACAAATAAAAAATAGAAGTGTTATATCAAACTGTTTATTTAATTCAGAAATGTAGTGACAAGACATCCCTGAGAAACAACATCGTTCAAATTAGAAACTCAAATCAATGAACATCAAAGAAATAGCTTTTTCAAAGAAAGTTTTGTGGATCCATTCCACATATAAAGTGGAATGAAGGGCATGAAGCTGTAGTATATTTGTAATTTAAAGAGAAATTAAGGCCGGGCGTGGTGGCTCACGCCTGTAATCCTAGCACTCTGGGAGGCCGAGGCAGGAGGATTGCTTGAGCTCAGGAGCTTGAGACCAGCCTAAGCAAGAGTGAGATCCCGTCTCTATTAAAAATAGAAAGAAATTGGCTGCACAACTAAAAATATATATGGTGGCACATGCCTGTAGTCGCAGCTACTCGGGAGGCTGAGGCAGGAGGATCGCTTGAGCCCAGGAGTTTGAGGTTGCTGTGAGCCAGGTTGACACCACAGCACTTTAGCCTGGGCAACAGAATGAGACTCTGTCTCAAAAAAAAAAAGAAAAAGAAAAAAAAATAAATAGATATTAAAAAATAATTATTAATCACCAAAGATTATCAATGATTACAAGTTAGATTATTAATTTATTAATAATAAAGAATATTAATATTTATTAATGACCAATTAAGAAACAAATGAGAAAGTAAGGCAGAAATTTTTAAAATGTACAAACAAGGCCTTGGCCCAAATATAAAGCAAACTTGATCAGAACAATTGATTTGGTATAAAATGAATGAAATTATTTGGCCCTGAAGCTGGAAATATTGTCCTTTAAATGAAATTTGGTTGCAAGTTAGGACACTTTGAAAAAGTAATTTAATTCTAGCTTTATTTCTGCAGTGAAGAATGTTTATATGCTAGGATTTATGATTTATGATTCTCAATTTTATAATCAAAAGCACAAAGAAGTTAAAGTTACATTTAAACCTCAATTTTCTACTATGCCATATATAAGGCTTTCTGTAAAATATATTTACCTGTATTTGATTCTTATATTTCATTAAACTATTCAATTATACAAAATAGGTTTTATATTTAATTTTATAAATTTCATTTCATTATATTTTGGTGTTAATTTATAATAAATACTTCTACTTGAATAAGGAGTTTTTCTTTTCTTTTCTTTTTTTTTTTTTTTTTTTAGATACAAGGTCTTGCTCCCATCACCCAACCTGGAGTTCAGTGGCCTGATCACAGCTCACGGTAACCTCGAGCTCCTGGGCTGCCTTCCAAATAGCTGGGACTCCAGGCATGTGCCATGACACCCAGCTAATTTTTTTTTAGAGATGGGGTCTAGCCATGTTGCCCAGGCTGGTCTCATAATCCTGGCATCAAGCAATTCTCCTGCCTTGGCCTTCCAAAGTACTAGAATGACAGGCATGAGCCACTGTTCCTGGCCAGAGACATTTTTCTATAGTAGTTCTTTCCATAAAAATAATGAACCATATAGCACAAAAATATGGATTTAACAAGAGAGAAATAAACAAAAGTAGAAAAAAAATGAGCTCCCTTAGGAAAAAGTTAAAATCTGATGAATTATGAAACATCTTTATCAATCTCTAACAATTGTTTTTAAAATATATATAACCTAACTGTTGGAAAGCCCAAAGGTAGCATTTCTATTTAGTTCAGTTATGAATACAATAGCTTGTATGCCAGAACGGTCAGGGCATGATTTCCCTCTTATGAAAAAACTATGCTTCCTTTAACTATGAAAAATATTTTATTGTTTCTGTGAAACTCTTTTGCTCTTAATTTTGATACAAGGGATTTTCAGAGAAAAACTTAAAGTAAGATTCTCTAAAATTACCTAGTTTAGTATATTTATGTATCTCTAGGTCAAACAAGCTAGGTCACGATTACACAGTGCTTACTCTCTTTACATCTACTCACTCTATAATCCCCATTACGACCTTATAAGGCATGTGCTATTCTTATTTCAATTTTAAAAATATGGAATTTAGATGAACAGAGGTTGTATTATATAACTTGTTATGTCTCTAATTTGGTATGTGCCAGACATGTAATTCAAACCCAAGCAATCTGCTGTTGGATTTCTTATTCTTTATACTTCATTTTAATGGGATCTCTCACTCCATTGAATCACTCCATATATTTCTGGTTATTTGTGTACATAGAATAATTCCTTTGGTTAAAAAATGACATGTAACTTTTCCCTCATCTCCTGTTCTGGCTTCATCTTGCCATCACCATGCTGCCCATTGTGATGTTTCCTACTAAGGATCTTGAGTGCATAAAATCTCAGTAAAGGAGTCTTACCAAAGATCATCTTAAACACAGACAGAAGTTACAAAGCAAACCAGTCCTGGAGACTTCCTATCATCACACAAAACCTGCTGGTAATCTATTCAGCTATCTACCTTTCCCTCTGTGTGTAGCAGCCAGGCCTTGTCCTGAAGAAGATTTGAGAACAGATGAATTAGAACACAAAGTTGAAACTAAAGACCAAATAAAAAAATACATAGTGGATTTGTAAAATTAACTCAAGAAAATAGCTAAAAATACCATACCTTAAAAGATCTATCACTTTAGTTAGACCAATAATGTGGTCCTAATATTTCTAGTAGGCAGTAAAGAAGGAAGGCACTATGGCCAGAAAGAAATGTCACTAGAGAGCCCTCATAGAGATGATGTGGGTAATTTTTCTAAGACATCCTTGCAGATGACACAAGGTGAATGTCATATAGCCATTTACTAATGTTTCCATCAATATAATCTGTTTTCATGCACATGAAAATTCAAACCAGTAAAAGCAATTCTATAGGAATTTAGTATCTTTTTTCCTTAACTATACATTTAGAAGTGAATCATGGGATATCTGAAAAATAGGTTAATTTAGATTCTCCCCACCAGTTTTTTTTTTTTTTTTAATTTTTGACAGATATTGACTGGAAATAGTTTTACATTACACAGACTAATAAATACTAGGAGAGCTAGTGTGTTGCTTTCACTGTAAATAAAAACCCCATGCTTTAGCAAACAATTGAGTTTACACAAATGTGAAATAAAAGATGACGTAAGTTTGTGAAAATTTAGAAGACTGTTGTCAAAGGGAAAAGTTTATCAGAAAAAATAAACAATCACAAAAGACTTTATTCAAGGCTATTGCAAGGGAGGAGAGAGGCCAGAACTCAGTATGAGCTTGGCTTCACTGTAACAGTGTTGAGAGTGTTTTTAAGAACTGGTATGAGGGAGCTCATCTGCCACATGTGTTTGTTGTTTGGGCTTATCCGAAAGAAAAGTAAACTTTTTCAATCTTCAAGACAGGAAACAGTTTCACCTCTTGAATCAAGGTGTCTACCAAAGTTAGTCTCCTGTGCTCCACAGAGACTGGGAGATAGGGGTGTTATCTTCCTTGAGTACTGCATTTCAGAGAAATGGCTCCCAGGTCCTTGAGAAAGATAGTCTTAGATTGCAAAACTGACAAGAGGTTTTTAAAGAAGATTTATACCTCAAAGGGGCAGCAGAAGAATTTACAATGACAAGTTTCTGAAGTAAACGCTCTAAGATAAGGGAGGGGAGGGACCTCTGTGGTTAGGCCATCTGGATTCTGTAAAGGGATGGAGTGAGAAGTCAGTGAGGGCCTAGAGGCAGAAAGACACCTGTCTAAAGTTTAGTCAAGCTGAGGGAAATCTTAAGGCTGTCTTGTGACTGATAAGAGAATTTATAAAGATCCCTGTGGTCCTCGAGTTCCCAAAGAGTGAAAGGAAATAATGAAATTTATATATGTATATTAACATGATATTCTTCTGAATTTCTGGGGAAGTCTGAGAAACATGGGTCAGTGAAATCAATCACCATGTCCCCTTCTAGGTGGCTGTTCTTAAATATGTCTCTCAGTTCTCTGATTCCAGTTTCTCCTACTCAAACTGAATGCTACAGTGTCGCCAGCTTGTATTTCCAAAAGACAAATCTGATAAAATGTCTAACAATTTCGGCCTTCAATTGCTTTCTGCCCCTCATCTGTATTTTCAAACCTCATTTATTAAAGTGATCTTTAACTAATGAAGATAGAGAATTTATGGTCTCAGACACCAGTATGGTTTGATAAGATACCTACAGTTAAAGCATTTATTTGGTTTTGGTTTTATGTTTCAAATTTGACACTTTAATTTTAAAATGCATGCATATCTTGAATTTTACTTCCTATTTTATTCCTGCTAATATATATTTCATTCCATACCACAATACGTATCAATCTGTATGGAAACTTGACAGTCCAAGATGATGCTTCAATCACTCTTGTGATTTTCGCTAAGGCTTACATTAATACTTTAAGTACAGGGCTCTAGTTGGAAAAGTACTGACTTAGAGGATGATGCAAAAAACTCACAGCATATTCTAAGGGAACATCAAGACCTGCACCTGGCCTATAGGTCTGGTCTTTTCTCTCTTCTCCTGACCCTTTTCTGTGTACCCTCTGCTCTAAGCAACTGCAACTTTTTAAATGTCTGTGATTTTTGCCTGGGAATATCTGGTTCCTTTTAAAGCTTTCATCAAATATCACCTGAGGTTGCCTCTGCCAAGTCTTTCCAGGCACAGATAGTCATTTCAAACTTCTGTAGTGTTTATACCTTCGCTTGCAGTCAGTTGCTTTTATGTATCTATATCTTTATTTATTTTTCCCTTGAAAAAGTATATGTATAAAAGGAAAAAAAATTCATTATTCTAGTATTCTGGCACTTAAAAGAGTTATTGTCACATATTGGTTCTCAAGAAATATTTCTTAAATGAATTAAAAATGCACAGTGACTGAATGCACATAAATGGCAATGATATTGTATCTGCAAAGGACAGGTAATCATTTTCAATCCTCTTTAGGACAAATCATTAACAAAACACTAAAATTCCAAGCGATATAATGAATATCATAAAGATTGCCAGAAACAGAATTTGTGATTGACTCTTTTCAATTTCAGATTATGTTCCACATGATTTGGCAACAATAGGCTGCATTTAAGGTGTCCATGTATGTGATTTTAGAGCTTTTATTGCCAAAACGTAGATTGAATTTAAATGAGATTTCAATTTGATTCAGTGAGCTGTAGTAAAGTCTCTACTTGTTTGACAAATTATTAAGTATAATAGTTTGAATACATTCGATAAAATAGCATTCACGCATCTTTTCGGTTTCTGAGTTTCTGGATAGACAAATTAAGTAATCAAGCATTTTACATCTCGTAATATTTTTAAATAGACTTTATTTTTAGAGCAATTTTATGTTCACAACAGTATCGAGCAGAAGGTACAGAGCTTTCCCATACAGCTCCTGCCTGCATGCATGCATAGTCTCCCTTGTTACCAACATCTCCCACCAGAGTGGGTACATTTGTGACAACTGATGAACCTAGACTGACACATTATCTACCTTATCTTAAAATAAATTTTAGATATTTTTAATAACCTTGATTTTTATTACTAATATATTTCTAATTCTGTATTTCAATTATGCCTAAAAAAACCATACTTAAATGTTTTTCTTTTCATTTTTTTTTTTTTTTAAGAGACAGGGCTGGAGTGCAGTGGTGTCATCACAGCTCACTGAAACCTCAAACTCCTGGACTCAAGTGATTCTCCTGCTTCAGCCTCCCAAATAGCTGGGATTATAGGCATGCATCACCAGGCCTGGCTAATTTTTTTTATTTTTTGTAGAAATGGGGTTTCACTAATGTTGTCCAGGCTGGTCTCAAACTCCTGGCCTCATGCGATCCTCCTGCCTTGACCTCCCAAAATGCTAGGATTACAGATGTGAGACACCGCAACTGGCCTCAACTGGCTTTTAATCTGTTTCTTGATGATATTTAGTTCCTCATATTTCTTCAATTGTTTGCATTATCTGAGCTAAATCACATAGTGACAGGTTTTTTTCCTCACAAGAACCATAGTATAGAAATGATTCACTGACCAAAAAGCATCCAAATGATCAGAATTCTGCTTCATACATAGTATCTCAAACATTTTATGTGTCTTCAAGTTTTTACTCCTTATTCTTTTGGGATTTGCCCTAAATCCTGAAATTCTCTCTGTTCATTGATTATTGATTTTATTTTTGTTTATTCTTTCACTCAAAAATATATTTTTCTACCTACTAATGCCTAAGTCACATAATTGAAACCGTCTATTGATTTATAGAAATATCAATCATATCATGACCTCTACATTATAAAAACTCCCAAATCAAAATTTTTTCAATCCTGACTGGAACTGTAGGCTTGAATGCCTAATTAAATATTACTTGGCAACAGCACTTGGATATCTACCAGGCAAATCAAATTTAACATGGGCAAACAAAACTCTAAGCAGCTCTACTTTTATTTTTCCTTTTAGCTATGATAAATTACAAAACCTAAAAAGCATTCTTTTTCTTCCTTACCCTTGCTGAATTATCAGTAAATCTTGGCAACTTTACCTATAAATGTATCTCAGATCTATTTTTCTCTATTGCCATCACTAATATTCTAGTCTGGCATAATTATCCCCTTCCCAAGAATTGTTTTAACTGCTTTTACTGCTTTCACCCTTATCTACTACAGTCCACATCACATCCAGAGTGATTTAAAAAATAACAATATAATTAGAATATACAAATCCAATATGATGGCTTCTAGCAGTACTTCACACAGAATCCAACCTCCTTGTCTTATATGATATGGCCCCTAACAACCTTTAAGTTCACAGATCATACTACTACTTTCTTTCTCACTTATTTTCCAGCCATAATGGACTTCTCTAGATTTCTCACACTCCAAACATTTTTATCTGAGGGTCTTGCATTAGCAGTCCTCTATCCCTGAAAAGCTCTTCTGTGCTGGATAGTTGCTTCTTATCCAGATTTTGGTGTAAATGAAAACTCCTCAAAAGAGGTTTGTGGTTACTATCCAGTCGTTCTCCGACACCACCCTATTTTATAGAACTTGTGATTATACATATACACACAGATAAGTGTGTTTTTGCTATTTTTCCTTGTTTGGTTTTCCTTCCACTGGAAAATTAGCTTCATAAAGCAAGGACCTTTGTACTGTCATTAATTGTTTTCCCATCAATAAAACAGCGTCTGGTATAAGGTTGGACCACATTAAATATTTTAAGTTAATTAATGAATTTCTGAAAGACAGAGTCCTTTCTTAGTACATAAAGATTACACAGAAATATAACCAGATGGTAATATATAAAACAAAGAACAATTTAGGATTATAATAACTTAATTCATATATTTTAGAATTTTTATGAAATTGTATATAAATGGCTTTAAATCTTTAGCAATGCTTATTAATGACAGCATTGTTAAATCTGGTCATTAATTATTAATACAGAGGCCGAAGCTATTGTTTCTCCTGCTGAATTTGTTTGATCAATATCAAATTCCTTCTTATGTATATTTTGGTTTGTGATTGGTCAGCAGTAATTTTAAAATGTAACTAAACTTATTATAAACAAAAATCTCACTGTATAGCATGGTGTGTGTGATTTCTTAAGCAAAAAAGAAAATATTAGAGCACTCGGTACTATGTGCAGAAGTTAAAATGTAGAATCTGGCCAGAAAAGGAGAAAAGGGCCCTGTACTCACAAACCAAGTCAGGGCAGTAGCACTTTCACTTGCAGCCCAGGTCTGACTTAATGACCATGAGGCCTGATTCAAGCCTTCTGGGAGAAGTCAATGCTTCCACCAATATTGTACTTAAATGAGGTAGAAACCTAAAGTTAATGTCTCTTCTCTTCCATGCTTAGTTTCCATTTAGATAACTTCGTCTTAAAACTCTTAAGTCTTTTGCCACTTCCATTACTTCTTCCCATAAATGGCACAGTGTATTACCTGGATGGTGAGAAACACATTGGTTCACGGTTTTAAGTTTACAGTAGAGCTAATCTTTCAAAGGTGCAGTTGTCAAGAGAGTTAATCCGTGCCTCTTGCCTTTGCCACTGGCACTGGTAGGAGACTACAGCCTTAGTATTCTGATCTGCAGACCAGATATACCTGTGTGAATTTCACACTAAGCTATATCCTGCTAGACATTATCATTAATTAATTTGATATTTTGGTTCTCTGTTGGATGGATATGACATTATTTATACTTCAGTTCAGACTCAGGCAGAAAACGAGTCCTGTTTCTTAGGTCAAACACTCACAGCCTCAATAAATCTAAGCATGGTCTATGTTTCTGTGATGTCAGAAGTAGACTTTCCCTCTATTCTCTCCACAATAAAGTCTGGAACAGTTACAGATCTCTGTACATGAATTGGAAAAATTGTGTACTCAGGCCTCGTATTGAAAGCTGAAAAGCCAATACCTGAGATTTCAGTCAAAGGACTCAGTAGTTCGTATATGGTGAGTTTAACAGAAAGGCAGCTCCTTAATCTTAAAATCCACTCACAGACTCCACTGCAAACCCAGACACTAGCTATGGAAGCAGCAGGCTGACTTGAGATTGGATTCTCTGTGTGAATAAGCCACTTGGAAGCCTCTGGGCCTATTTCTTTTTGAACAAAAGTCCAGACGTGCTGAGTTTGCAGGTATTCATTCAATAACATGATGGGGAACATGAGTTTATAGAGACGGTGGAAACTAATAGGCATGTATAAAAATTTGGGGTGACACAATAAAATCATCACAAGGACTCTTATAAACTGAAAATTTTCTCATAACTATGATACATTTTGTTGACTAGAAATATTTACTTCCCAGATTCTAAGCTGCTAATTGGTTTATGCTGATTAAACTTTTTTTTCCCAGTCTTAAAAATCAAATCACAGAATCTACTTACTTAAAAGGCATTTGTCTGGGAAAGCAACAACTTTTCAATGAGAAGACACAAAATCAGATTTATAGTCATTCGTTTTTACATTATTGCCACACATATCTAGGGAACTTTTAGAATTATCAACTGGCCTTATAAACTTCTATTTTTGACAAGACACAGAAGAATATGTCACATTTTAGTTTTCAATCCTCACTCTTCCTACCTTCTTTTTCTAGGGTCATTTCTATAAAGATCTCTCCAGTAGGTGTCAGTTGCATTGGCTCTTTGGAGTATTTATACAGATATACAATTTAATGGCATTACTGCAAAATAAGCATAAGAACAATCTTTAGTTTTTTTCCAAATGTCTCAGTTTAATTAATTCAATGGCAA
Source organism: Avahi laniger (assembly GCA_963575035.1). Taxonomy (NCBI): domain Eukaryota; kingdom Metazoa; phylum Chordata; class Mammalia; order Primates; family Indriidae; genus Avahi; species Avahi laniger. Next base: position 12,865 of record CAUYSK010117336.1, read on the forward strand.
CCAGAGAAACAAAGAAGCTAAGAACATCGCTGTTGGTTGATGGCATGGCATTTTCAAAAGCACTGAATCTGAGGTTCACTTAATTCCAAATCTTTTTATTCTTGATCCCACAAAAGCTCCTCATGTCAATGGATAGTTAATAAAATAAGTTCAACTTCTTAATTAAAATTTACTACTTGTGATTGTCCAAACATCGCTATTGTTATTCAAATTGATAAAATTAAATTGGTGAAGGTATGTTAAGTTTCTTAAAGCTGAGTCAAATAAATGTTAAAAATTATCTCTGATTGTACCTTTAGCACTCTTGAACTTATTTTCAGGTTATGAACAATTGGTAATCACAAGATTACTCCCAGTAATTATACACTTGCAGATTTCCTAATAGTCTATCAGGTGGAATAACAATATGGAAATCCATTTTCCTATAATGCTCAGTCTCAGAAATGAATACTTTTTTCTCTATAATGAAGCAGGAGTTTATTAGGCATGTCATCAGAGTTGAAAGGAAAAGTACAACAGACCTATTTCATGGTACAGCAGACTTTATATCAGAGAGTGCTTCAGAAAGGAGATATTAGATTTACAGAAATAATTTTGTCTCAGTTTTTAGTCAAAATTACAACACATTCAAAAGACTGAGTACAAATTGGTTCAAGCTTGAATTCATCAGGGAAGCTATCTAAATTGGTTAGATTTTATGCTTTCAAATCAGTTCCTTTCTTAGTAGACACTTGCTAATCATATACTAATCTCACTGCAGTGAAAGTATTTATTCGTTCACATATAGTTACACATTGCACTGTGAGGATACTAATGAAATACTGTGCATGCAACAATTGGGAGATGGGCTATGAAATATCTGCTTAACTATGGAAGAATATCAAATGGGACTGGTCATTTAAATGTGATAAGCCATATTTAGCATGTAGAATTCTTATTTCTGCAAGGACAGAATAAAGAAAGTTCATGGTCTATTTCCTAATTCTACTTTTAATCAGTTTATGAAAATGACCTTATTAGGAGGAAAATGGCAATATATTTCCAAGAATTAAGATATCTACTTCTATTACACTAACCCTAATGACCTGTGTCTGTCGGATCAGAGTGAAGGAAGGAAAGTAGACAATGAGAAAGTAAGTTAACGATACCCCAAAAGGGTTAAAGAGAAATATGTGGAAAATTAAGTTATAAATTTCAATTTCTATACTAACCCAAAGTCCCCCAGCAAGTCATTGTTAAAAATCAGGATTAAAATATATATATATATGTCTAGACCCAAGGAGAGGATATTCTTTTTGAATATCTGGACATAGTTAAATAATTATACTTCTTTGGTCCCTAAAAGTTGGAGTCTAGGACAGAGATTAAAGGAGAAAAACAAATCATCATATATAATGAAACCAAATTGATATTATATCGAACAAATTTGATAAGTATACCATTAATTGTTGGCTCTCAGGTTTTATAAATACTAAAATGTGAAGAAAAACATAAAGTGTGCTTTAGAATACATGAAATACTGTCACAACTAGAAATCAATGAGTATATTAGTCAGGGTCTAGACAGAAGAAACTACATTAATAATTTGAAGGGGGAAAACTTAATATACATAATTATCAACTAGCAAAAGTAATTGACCACTGAGAGGAGTAAAGAGATTTCTGAAGAGTAGCATCATTATAATATTCCTATGCCAAATCATATCCACTAAGGCATGAAATTGTCCACACATCAACAGGATAATACAAGAGTACAATGGCAGACAGAAGACTCTTTTCTCCTAAATTTACCAGGTTTTTAAAAAAATATTTTGCTGCCTATTATTAATACTTTTAATGTCTTATGTTATTTACATGTATTAGAATTACCACAGAGCCAACTAATAATTTAATCACAGTTTCAGTAAGGCATATGCTCCATAAAGAGGTGGCATTAATTTCACCACATGCTAGGAAATTCAGGGTATGAAGCTAGGTTTAATATCCTCAGGTCACACTTCATACTGCTACTTCCTGGCCATTAATCCCTATTCATGTAAAAATCATTACATTGCTAAGACTAACTATAATTGATAACACCCTCATGCTATACATTCATTGTGTTTCTCTTATTCTTAGAAACTTTTCTTCTTATACTGAAGATTTTATTGCCTGAGATGTTTTTAAATTCTAACTTCGTAATCTTGGTTAATGCCAACATGCATTTAGACCACCCTTGAAATCAGTGCATCTCTCATTTCCTTAACTTTCTATCTTCTAATTGAGTAGAATGTTAAAGAAATCCAATCTGCATCAAACCCTCCCATGGCCCTCACCATCATATTGTTCTATATCTCAAATAAGAAATACAAACCTTCTGGGGACATGTTGTTACTCAGTTAATGATTCATGACCTCCATCATCTATCCATTCTCAGTTTCTCCCATTACACTTTTATTTTGATCCCCAGGTGCTTTTTTACCCTTTTTTCTTTTAATTTCAGAAATCTGTTCTCTTGCAAATATTTCAACTCCCTTGTTGTTTTCTTTAGTGACACTCACCAGGAAAGGAGAGCTTGGTCATAGGTTCTAATGTGTGTGTTAGTGTGTCAACACATGGGTTCTAGGGGAGCCTAGATTTTTGATCTCTTTAGTCTTTGGCCAAGTGGCAATTTCTGGATTCGTAGGCCAGCTACCTGGCCTTTGGGAGCCTTGTCAGTTTATACCAGGTGTCATAAAATGTTACCAATTTTTACCTGCACACTGATGTAAAAAAAAAAATGTTGAAAAGCATCGCTTTGAACTAATGCAATAATTAAGTTTTCTGTTTATAAGCTATGCTCTCCAGTATCTGTAAAATTCTTATGCTAACTCTTATTAGATACCTTACTACACTTTTAAATTTCTCTACACTCCTCTAATCTCTAATCTTGCTAGCATACATCATCCTTTCAAGAGATGACCTAACTTTGTATCTCACAGAGAGAACAGCTAAAAAGAACTCCATCAAATTCAAGACCATTAATCTTCATGTTTACACATATTTTCTCCTATATTTTTGGTATTCTTTTTTTCTAAAGATAGGGATATCACTCCTAAACATGTGGCTGTTACCTAAGCTTACAGTTTTGGGAGCTCCAATATCTCTTTCCCTATCTATTTCATCTTCAAACTTCCTCTTTATTGTCTTCTGTGGTCAGTATTTAAAAATATTCTAGCCTTTTCTACCTAAAACAGTATAAAACAGAAACCTCCATCTTATACCATTTTCCAACTTTTTCTCTCTCTCTCCCTTTGATGCTAAGTTTCTTCAAAGATTTAACCTATACTAGTTTTCTTCATTTCCTTATGTCTCCTCAATTTCAGTCACAGAACAACTTCTTCCCCATTCCTCTGTAGAAGTTGCTTTTTGCCAATGTTACCTCATTAAAGGCAAGTCCAATTTCTCATCTTTGGGTCTGTGTCTTACATAATTTTGAGGTGTGGTATTTTTAGTGTAGATTTCTGTCTCTTATTTACATATACTCTTCTTTTGGATGTAACTCTCATTGTTTTTTCTCTTTTGCTTTATGTGTCTCCTGATATAGCTTCCCAATTTCTACTCACATCTTAAATATTGGCATGCCTTAGCTTCTCCCACGGGGCCCTTTTCTCTTCTGAATCTTCATACATTCCTTCAATAAACTCACATATTATACTGGTTTTTATGTTTATTTTTTAGGGAAGTGATTCCAAGTTAATGACATTAGCTTGTATTTGTCTTCTGTTCTTCCAAATCTCTCCTTAAACTGAAATATCTAAACAGCTATTGGAAAATAATCCAGATATTTCATAAACACATCAGATTCAAAATTTTCCAAACTGAAATTTTACCTAGCTTATCAAATGTTTGATTTTTAATCCTGTTTCTCAGTAAATAACACTAACTCTATCCAGATGCTCCAGTTAGAAACCTGACATTTACCCTCAGAATCTCACTTCCACTAATTAAACCCAGATGATTAATATGTCCTGTAATTTTATCTCCATTTATTTCAGCAAAAATATGTGGTTAGAACTATTCCTAAATACTATCTGATACAGCCATTCTCCCCTCACCAATGCAACTACTTAGTACTGACTGCCATCATATCTCTCCAGGATTATTACAACTGCTTATCAAGTGCCTTCTCTGCCTTGGGTCTTATCCACCTGCCAATTTTCATTTTTGATCCTGCAGCCAAACTTATCTTTATCAAAAAGCAAATATGAGCATCGCGTTATGCAATGTAAAGTCCTTACATGTGTCTTCATTACTTTTAAGTTGAAAGTTTGGACCACTTAACATGTTTTGCAAGGTTTTAGATCATCTTCACTCTGGGTAGGGCTCCAGCCTTATGTCTCATCACTCCTTCTTCATCCACACTTAGCAATTACGCCCCAACACACACACATGCACTCACTGTTAGACTCTACTCATAACAACCTTCTCTCAATATACTACAATATTATTCTCTCACTTATTCAAAGAGTCTTTCAATGCTATTTCCTTAGTCATAAATTGTTTACTGGCATCCTGGCCAGTTCCTATTCTTGTCTATAACCGTGTAGATAAGACACACATTAAAGAATCTCTTTCTGTGGAGGCAAATGTGGATTAAGTCTCCTTTGAGTCCTTTATACTCCCTGTAATTTTTTACATCTCATGACATCACCCTGTTCTATGTTTCGGTTTCCTTGTTTGTATCTCTCACTTAGCTATACGGAGAATACTTTTCCCTGTTGTTCAATATTTAATTCTCTATAACTAGCACCATTCATGTTTCATAAATAAGTTTAAATGTATAATGTAATAATAGAGATAAAACAAATAATAATGTTAAAATGAATGATGTTCTAAATTATTGAGAAATTACATATGTAAATACTTGTCACTTTATTTCATAATTTATGGATGAAATGACATTTACTGTCTCTTAAGAGCTCTCTTCTTTAGAGTGTATGTAAAACAGCAATTCATTTATCACTGTTAGAAATGTGTTTGTTTTTCATTAAAAGAAGTCTTTATCAAAGCCACATTTAAAAATATATTTTGAATGGTTTATGGTTAAATATATAAAGTAGTTATCACTGGCTAAAATGTATAAAATAATTTAGAAAGAAATAAAATATTTAAAGAATAAAATAAATTGTAGTCACTTTAGAGAGTAAAATAGTTATTAATATAAAAACTACCCAATATGAATTTTTTTATTTTCTGCCTATTCAATGTCAGGAAATGTATTTAGAATATGCATCCAAACTCAAATTGCATCAACATATTTCTAAATTATCAGAATGGTAATATTCCATATTAGGAACGGAATTCTGTTTAAAAATGAAGGGAGTGCTGAGACGGGTTTTAGATTTCTCTAAATGCCCACCTAATAACAGACAGACCAGCTAGATAATGAAAGAAAAACTTATAAATGGCATTTAGAACAAAATGTGGTGAGATGGTATCTCCATAAATTCATACACACACAAACACACCCCAACAGAAACTCTAAAATTATCTGCAAGATCTAAGAACTATGTGTCACATACGTCTATTCAAGTGATAACAAATGGAAGTAATATGGCATCTTATTGATTTGAAGACAAGAGAATCCCAAAGTAGACATCAAGTATTTACTAGAAAGCACAGTAAACCAACTTGAGAACAGCAGTGCTGTGGCTTAAATGTGTTCTCTACACATTGGAAACTTAATCCCCAATGTTGCAGTATTGGGAGGTAAAGCCTTTTGGGACGTGTTTAGGTCATGAGGGCTCCACCTTCCTGAATGGATTAATGGCATTATAATGGGCTTGCTGAGGAAGTTCATCCCTTTTTGTCCTTTGATCTTCTGCCATGTGAGGACACTGTTCCTCCTCTCCAGAGACTGAACCTGCTAGTGCCTTGATCTTGGACGTCCCAGCCTCCAGACTGAGAGAAGACAAATTTCTATTCTTCATAAATTACACAGTCTTAGGTATTCTCAGTACAGAATAGACTAAAGCAAATTGTGAAGCTCAGGAGGGTTTTGTCTACTGCTATAATGTGTAGGTACCAGGGAAGAATCGTCAAAATATCTTCAGAGTAGTGTGCCCTATAAACCCACTGCCTCAGCCGTCTTCCCAAAGAGGCTTCATACTTGGGAGAGACACTTGGAAATGGAACAGAAATTGAGCAGGATAGGGAAAATGGAGATTAAGAAAAGAGAAGACTAGACAAGAGTGTGAGAGGGGAACAGACCAAGGACATCTTAGCAAGCCAGCCAATATATACTAGAAAAATTACCAAAAAGGGGAAAAAAAAAAAGAGAGAGAGAAAAAGGAAAAGAAACAAACAGGGAGCCCTGTGAAGTGAGGAAAGCTACTCTGAATTACATCTTTCTAAACATCAAAAAAGAATATTAATATATGTAAATGAGCAACAGAAATTATCAAGATCAATTCCAACAAAGTTATTAAAAAATGAGAAATAGAATATATACTTACAAAGTTTCTAAATAATGAAAGCAAATGAGAAAAATATTGTCAAAAAATTAGATATCTGCAAATGTATTATTTCAAAATAAGCTAAAATATTTAAGAAAATAATATAAGCTATGAAAGTACAAAATATATAAAAATTAGAAAAATTCAGTAATGAGGTTATAGAACTATGAAAGAATCAGAAAAAGAAAACATTTCATAAATATTTTTAAAAAGATTGAACCAAAAATAACATAACAAAGAATGGATATAATAGATAATTACTTACTAGAAGATTACTAGAAGATTAATCTTACTAGAAGATTAAAAAGTAAAAATCAAATAAAATGGAAATTAAGAAAGAGATAAAAAGGATTTAAGACAAATAGAAAAATATTCAAATTACACAAAAAGATTCAATATATGAATTAAAGAAATTCTTTAAGAGAAAATTAAAAATATGGGCAAACATTTAAAAATATAGTTAAAGAAAACTTTCCTATAAAGGAACATTTTTTGAAACTACATTAAAAAATTATAGAAAATATAGACATAACAATCAATGACAAACATATTCTAGTAAAAATGTAGTAAAAATGAATGTAGCGGAAAAAAAAGCAGCAAGTGATTTATAATGGAAAGAAAATTAGATTAATATCAGCCAAGCATAGTGGTGTATACCGGTAGTCCCAGCTACTCAGGAGACTGAGGCGGGAGGATCACTAGAGCCCAGGAAATTGAGATCAGCCTGGGCAACACAGAGAGACCTCATCTGTAAAACATAAATAAATAAATACATTAACATCAGGTTTTCCAGCAACAACACATTCTACCGCCTAAAAAAGGGAATATTTAAAATCTGGAGAATATTTACGATATTTAAGAAAGAAAGAAAAAATGTGAGCCAAAGATTTTACATCTAACAAAACTGACTTTTAAGTATAAAGAGCACAGATTTATGATTATCAACATACAAAAATGCAAGAATTACCATTCTCATGAGCCCTCCCTGAAGGATCTTGTAAAGAATACACTTTAGACAACCAAAGTAACTAGACAGACATCAACACTGGAACACATGGTAAGCATTACACATATAATTACTTGTAGAACCAAAACTAAATGAAGGATAAAAAGAAAAGTATATTTTATATAATAGCCATATGCTCAGAATAGGAAGATCTAATACAAAAAAAAAAAGGAGAATGAGGAGAGTTTATGAACAAAATTTAAAATATTATCAGTGATTATGTTGATAATTTTATTAGTATTTTTATATTATGTCTGCGATGTGGGATCAAATAAATGAGTTATGACGAGATATTCTAATTTTGTTGTTTCTTATATTCTTGAGACTAAGATTTTAATATAGAAGAGAGAATATTATACAAAAGGGGTTAAGTATAAGATTATATAATCCTGAATTTGAATTGATAGTTCTAGAATAAAGTAGTGAAGAAATTGAACTTTGCGATATACTTAAAAGCATACTTTATAAATGGGCACATTAAACAATGTTGCCTAGAAATGAACACTTCGTACAATATATGAAAAAATTAAAGCAATAAAAGCAATAAAGTTATTCTATAAAAGTCAGGAGTACTGGTCCTGAAATCTGTAATTATTTTTCTCTTCAGCTCCTGTGCTTCAGCCAAGATAGAAGTCTCAGGGTCACAGCCAGTACAGCATTGTTTTTTTTTTTTTTTTTTACTTGTATTGCATCTCCTAAATTATTTTCCTGAGTGAATTTCATACAGCCCTGCCTTTCGTACTGCATGATGATCATGTCTGCTTCTACTCGAGGTCTTGGTGAGACCTTGGAGAGATTATGGTGGCAAAATGCTATTACATATGACCATCTCTGAGTGGCTACTGTCAAAGGAATGTTTAATAATTTTACAAAAGAACACCGTTAAATCATTTTCAAGTTACATTTCAATCAAGAACTTACACCTACCTCCTAAAAGCCGGATTGTATAATATCATTCTCTTTGTTGCAGTGAGGAAGTGAGCACAAAAGGTAGCAAAAAGTAGCAATACCACTAGGGAACAGAGTAACAGATTAGAGCAGAAAAATGAAAGAAGCCAACAGAGAGACTGCTTTGTGAGGTTAAGTAACTTTCTGGAGAAGTTTTTAAATGAAAAAGTATGTAGGAATATAATTGTCTACAGGGCCAGGTAAAGACAGGTCTCTGAAGAGAGAAATATGACCAGGTAGACTGACATGTGCTTCACCAAAGATAAGGGGTGGGATTTCAATGAATACAAAAACAGAAGAAATGCTTAGACAAGACTACTTCAATAACTAAGGCGCATTGGCTAAGAGTTTCAGTAATTTCTTATACAGAAACAAGTTGAAGTAATGTTAAAATCACATGACATAATGTAAGTAGTCATTGTGTATAATTATACTACAAATCACTGCCTAATAAAATGTATATAATTTTCATTTCATGTTTGGATTCTCACCCAATCTTGTTATATTCAGCATATTTGTAGGAGGACTTATAAATTGAGTTCTTAGTCACTGTTTTGAACATTTCTTGAAGCTATTAGACAATGTTTGCATCCCACCAGGAATTTGGGTACATTTATTGAAATCTGAAGGTTTAGTATTCCACCCACTTCTAAAATTCAATGATTTTACGATTTAGTAAAACACTGCCTACATGTATTCACTCATATTAAATGGTTTTAGTATTGTCAACGGCTTAATATAAAACTCTTCACATTTTTATCAAATATTTTATTTTAGTTTTATATCAACTACTTTTTAAACAATTCAAGACAATAAATATATTTACTAATTTGTGTGTTTTCTTTATAGTTTTTAGATTTATTAAAAACTTTTTAAAGAATAAAATAGAAAAACAATTTATTAATAATCTCTGAGTGGATTCAGGTTAAAGTTTTAGATGACCTCAGAGAATTATATTGTTAGGTGTTTACAGTGATTTTCCTAAAAATTATTGTATCGGTCTAAGTTTTAGTTCAAAAGGCTCTTATGATACTACTTGTACAGAACCATAGTTCTTGCAACTATGATATATATTTGTATTATAAAAATACCTGATAAGGTAAAATATGACTTTCAGAGCCTAATATTTCTAAGGAGAATCATATAAACTCTTAGAGAATTGTTAACACATCAGTTCTAACCTCTAGTGAGTTGAAAAATTTGATTTGAAATGAAAATTCATTTGATAGTTTTAAAATATATAAATATCTGATTATTTACTTGGCAGGCATCTATAGTGAGATTCCACATCTCAGTTTTTACAGGGCTTGGAAGTACATTCATCAATGTCTACTGCTGTTTTTATCTGACAGAAAAGAAAATCAAACATTAAAACAGTAAATCAAGTTGGATTTGAGACAACAGAAAGTTACTTTACAGTACAAATGACAACAACATAATTTAACTCTAAGAGGTTTGTGACACCACATTTTATTTTCGCTGGACAGTTTTAAAGGCAAAGGTGATAGATCATAACTGTTATTTATACAAATTAAATTCTCCAAAGAAAAATGACTATAAAAATTTAAAATACATTCAGAAGTGTATTTTCTGACTCTTTTATTGTGGCATTTTAAGAACCCTATTTTTTTCTTGGTACTTAAAGTTAGGAAAAAATGGTTGAACTCAATTATATTTGTATTATGCTTCTGTTATCTTTCGAAAATACCAAATTATAAAATATCTCATACAGACTGACTGAATAATGAGGCCAAATGGACAATCTGAGACAAAACTACACATCTCATCTAAGTAGTCTATTCCTATAATTATTCAATTATGCCATGAGTCATATAACATTTTTAAAATATAATGGATATAGATAGTATACCTCTGATATAATATGGTTAATTCATTAGTATAATTTCTATCACCAAAGCAAACATTAAAAATATTTTTGAGTGTGTTTTCTGACTCACCATAATTAAAATATATAGAACAGCTAACATGGAATGAAAGATTTCTGATCTTATATACAAATTTATATAGAACTTCAGGAGAATGAAGACCAAATCAATTTTATTTCATAGAAAATAATTTTCTTTTTATAGATGGTAAAAATATTATTTACCATTAGGTTGATAAATAATTACATTGAACCTTTATAATGTGTGAATCATTCTTCTAATTGTTTCATATATATTCTTTCTTTATACTTCAAAATAAGTTTGTGAATAGCTATCATTATCACAATATCAGAGATATAAATCCTGGGACTTGGAGAATTAAACTTACTTATTCAAGATTGCATACCTAGAAAACAGTAAAACTATTAACATGATTCAATTTTAGTTTTGTCTGATCTAACGTTTATGGAAATAGCATCCACATAGAGTGAATTACTAATCTATCTATGTTCTTTCTCTTCCTCTTACAGTGGTTTAGAAAAGAGGCGTGCTGAGTACTTCTGGTATCAGGGCCCTGGAAAGAGAAAGAGAAGTATGAAGAGAGGAAGAGCCGTTGGTCAAATCAGAATGAGTGAGTATTCATTGAAACTAACTAAATGGGTTTCCTCATCTAAATAACACCATTTGAATATTTGGACTGCTCTTTGAAGTGCAGCTCCAGATGGGGAGAAAACTGCACTAAGAATTGGGAATCAGGAAATGGAGCCTTAGAAGGGAGAACAGTAGTACAGTCCACACTAAACTAGACAGAGAGGTGATAACCCAATGATCAGTATGGCTATGAGTACCAGTATTCACCTCTACACACATGCAATGCCAGACATGGAAGCAGCGTAGTCTCATACACAACTCATCCAAAGCTCCTAATAGACTACTAGACAGGATCTATTAGACTTGTGGTCTGAGTGTGAACAAACCTATGGGTGATTGATAATTATCCCAGTTATCTGTGTATGGTTGTGGCCTCTACAGAATGACATTCTATCATGAGGTACCTGTTTTTAGTCAAGGTATGCATTTACAATATACCTGCTTGAATTAAAATCTTAGTCCATCACCATTAAACAGACAAACAGGAAATAAAATATTCAAATCTATGTAATTGGTTGCATTAAGACTCTGATTTAACAAGCTAAGCTAACCAGACACAGAAGCAAATGCTTTAGGTTTATAATGAAATTACATGGTATTAAGAGAAAAATTTAATAGTGGCTAATATAAACAGATGAATAAATGCATTGTTAATTAAGATATATAAAAGGAATGCTTTTGAATAATTCAAACAGAATTACAACTTCTTGACTTTCTCAATTTTTTCTCAAATCCATTAAAATCAAAATTAGTATAAAGGCTTTTTTATGGAAGAGGCTTGTTGAACACAGACAAAATCCTTCTCATTGCAAGACTGTATTCTTTTCTAGACTAATGGCAGATAGATAACAGAATTTCTTATAAATTCATTTTTACCAAAAGTCGTAAAAATCATGGCAATTAATTTCATTTCCTTGATTCCACCTTATATGTAAAGTATCTAAAAAGTTAGAAAATGTGTCAATGTACATTTACAGTGAACAACTTCAAAGTAATAAAAAATGCTTTGACATAATTTTAATGTTTCTAGAAAAATTGAATATGTTTCTCCCTCAGTTGATTTTGGTTGTTGTACTTTCCTTAATAATTAAACAAACAATGCTTAATATTCACAGTTGAAAAACTGTCAGAAAATTATGCCATCAGACTAGACTCCCTGTAAACAAGGCACTTTTGTTAATTTCTAACTGATTGGAAAAATGGCATTATTGAACTATAATTGATTTCCTTTTCTATTTTGTGCAGCCCAGTGGTTGTTTTGTGTGGTATGTTGCTGTGAGATGAGTCATTAATTTAATTTGTAGAATTTAAACAGCCTATCGTGTTACTAGCTCTCCCACATATTTATTTGCTAGCATGCACTTGATGTTTGCAGTCAGATTTGAAATTTTATCTCAAAGTGTCATTTCATTATTTATGGTAAATGAGTTCCAAAAGTGAGACAGTATGTCTGATCAGAAATATTATAGTAGAAATTACATAAGGATTTATTTGTTAAATGATCTTTATTAATCTGTTCTCCCAATAGCTCAATTGTTGACTGAGAGAGTTATAGAATAGCAAAATAAAAATTGTAGAAACAAAGAAAGGTTGCCAATAAGAAAAATGCTTTTTAAATTATGCCTTGAAAACAAATTAGAGGTCAAGAGAGTGTGATTAAGAGCTGATATTTAAATTGACCTAAAAAACTGAAGGTATTTATGTGTTTATGAGTGAATTTCCAAACATGGACTGGGTAAAAACTTCAAAGCAATAATACAGTTGGTTGTATAATCATGCAAGGTAGAGTAATTGGTATAAATCATAAATAACTGATGGAGCAAATTTAGGATTTTTTCTTTGCATTATAAATAGAAAGTGGGCAGAGTGCCTGTGCATTCAATTGATCTGATATCAAGTAGTTTGGTTTCTTATGAGAAATTCATTTTATTTAGTAGAAACATTCAGAGATGCATTTTCCAATATGGCAGCCAACACACACACTGAACACTGAAATGTGGTTAGTATAAGAGGAACTTCATTTGTAATTTTATTTAATTTAAATGAATTTAAATTTAAAAGTTAATCTATTTTAGCTATTTGGAAACTTAAATATGTTTAGACAATCTGATGTAATAAAATCTATATTTTCAACCTTAAGTTTTATGAAATGTAAGCATAGATCAAATAATTTGAATGAAAAATTAGCATCCAAATTAAGATGCCCTGTAAATGTAAAATGTGTATGAGATTTCAAAGACTAAGTTAGAAAAAAGCATAAGTTATTTTAATAATGTTTTAATATTGATTAGTTGAAATGTTTTGCATATATTAAGTTAAATAAAATATATTAATTTTAATTATTTATTTTTAATTTAGCTTCCAAAATTATAATTGCATATTTGGCTCACATTATGTTTACATTGGATAACACTGAGGAAGAATAGAAATGTACATTGAATTTTAAATGCATTATTAGGAATGTATTTTAGGACAATGTAATATAATTTACTTATGTTTTTCTCTTACCTCCATACACATTTTCTGCCCACTCACAGCCTCAACTCCCCCGTTGTTTCCCAACAAGCAGAAATTATGATGATATAACCTATAGCATTGTTTTGATGGGGGTGGAAAGGCAGAAGTCGGATGATAACAGAGAGAAGAGAATAGGCAGAAATATCTTAGACTTTTCTTTTGTCTAGGTATATTGGTATGTTTTTATTCCTATCATTAACCAGGAATGGCAAAGAGAAAAAAGATTTTTGAAATAGAAACAGTGAAGAGTGAAAGAAAAGGGAGAATGTGAGAACACTGGGTAGAGAACTCATCTGTCAATACTCTGTTTCTTTAAGATCACTGCAAGATCCATGTTCTCTCTAAGGAAGCTCAGAGAACAGATGACCACGTTGGTCGTTCAGGACAGGATGATGGAAGGAGCCCTCCACAGACAGAGATTTAGTCAGGTCGGGTCCAGAGTTACAAGTTGTTGTCAGAGTAGTATTGGTGCTATTAGGAGAAACTGACCAACTGTGAGTACAGTCAGGATGATCGAGAAGGTTAGCAGGAAAGCCATCAAGAGTAACATAATTAGTTTCCTGGTCTGGCAGGAGTTTGGACAAGATCACCCTTAATATGACTTTTTAATCCAATAATATTCTATCAACAATGGCTTCCTACTCAATTCTATTTTTATCAGATAGAGTTAACGCCCTATAAATTTACTGAGAGTATGTAACTTTCACTTTATTTTAATAGCTGAAAGTGTGGCTCTAGGCCTTACCTATTAATACCAGAAATAATCATTTGGCATTGCCTCAGTATACTGGGGCTCATTGTGGACAGCTGAAAGAACCTGTGAGTTATATCAGATGCAATTTTTAAAGAGTGAAGCATTGATTTGCTTGAGTCTATAAGTCTCAAAAAATTTTCAACAAACGATTTTTGCCAAATGGGTGAATTATTTGTTTAAAGCTATTTGTTAATTCAAAAAAAAAAATACGAAAAGGAAAGCTATTAGTAAAATCCCTAACCTTTTAACAGATTGACTAAAAATGCAAAGAGCTGTTTCAGGACGAATGATGATATGTTCCAATATTCTAAAAACACTAAATTTTGCATATTTTTACATTCACTGATGCCTTAGTTTCTCTGATTGTATTTGAATTTTATAAAAAACTTTGTATCTTTATCTATGTTTAAAAATCTATCTAATCAGTGGAGACCAAAGGACAAACAAAAACAGTCTACATTAAAGTCTCAATATGTAAAAATGTTCTTCTTAAAACCAAAGTCATTTCTTAAGACACATCTCACAGTTATGATCTTCCAATATTTTCGTTTTAATAGCAAAGAATGACATAATAATTTCAGATTTGTTTCATCATGACTATTTTAAATGGTAAATACATTTTTATTATATAACATTATTGTGCTGAAATGATAATGAAAATATTTTACGCGCTCATGATTTGTCAGGTACTGAAATGACAATTTCCTATAGATCAATGACATTTTTTAACAGTCTTTTTATTAAAATCACTATAATTTCTACTTCAAAGGGGACAAAAGCAAGCTTAGTGTTAATTACTAACCTAAGACATCAAAACAGGAACATGTTGGAGTCTGGAATCTTCCAAGCCTCTGTTTCCAAACTGATGCCCTTATTTGTCATGTTAACCTGACTGTCGTAATGGTCATCACTTGATATTTTTATTGTAAATTTATAATACATATTTTGCTTTTTCATACAAAATATTATTTCAAACTGAAACTTCTCAATATTACTTGATTATTTAAAGACATCATTCAACAAACATCAGATTTATATTTGTTTTTATTTTAGCCTATGCACACTAAAAAATGAGAAAAAATAAATTCATTGATATGTCACTTTAAAGGAATTTTGAAAGGACAAACTTTCTAACTTGTTTTCTTTGGCTTTGATTAACAGTGTGATTTTAATGTTCAAAGTGATAATTATTTTTAAAAATAAGTTTAATTGCTTTTCAATCTACATTTTTCTATTAATCTTGAGATTACTATACATGGGTCACAATTTTAAGAAACTTGAACTTCTGGGAAAATAAGGTTTATTGTGCCAAGAACTGTTGAAAAATCTTTACTCTAGTACTTGACATTTTCTGCTCTTCTAAATGTATTCTAATGCATGGTCACGCTACAAAATGACTATCATTAGGGCTGCCGCAGGCCATGGCTGTGGGAATACCATGACTAATGCTAAGCTATCAGCACTGTCGGTGCAAGGTGTATTCTCATAATTTCTCAAACTGACCATGGAACCAATTTCCACTGATCTCTAAGTCATAAAACTTTACAATTACCCTGAGTTCATTAATAATGTATTACAGTTCTCATTCTCAATCAGAGTTTAATCAGATCCATGTCTCATAGGAAGGTTGACAAGTAAGCCACAAAATTATCCATATAAATGTCAAGATTTATTTTCCTAACATAAATGATCTAACCTAGTCAAGCATAGTTAATAATAAAATCACTCTTTCTGAGATTACCATTCAACTGATTGTCATATCCATTTTGTCCTCATATCTCAACCTCTCTAATGATAGAGGCTATGAATATGGTCCGCATAAATAAACTAATTTATATGAGTCCTGTTCATTTTTATATTAAACACGCAAATCCATAAATACTTATAATATTGCTTATTATTTCCTTGTGAGATGCACAAAACCAAAAGAATTAATTTATTTCATGCCAATGATATAAATATTAGAAAGGAAAAATATGTAAAAACAATAATTTTAGTTACAGATATCTTAGGCTGCCCTCTTGGCCAAAATCATAACAATGTATTTCTACAACTACAGAATCTCAGAATACTTCCAAATGGGAAATTATGTATTAAGAAACTCCCAAAATTTACTGCACTAGAAAATAAACAAAATATTGCCTCTTCAATGCATTTTGCCTAAGTTCTGTCCATAAAAATGTATTTTAATAAGGAAGAATATATATAAGAATGGCTTTTGAGTTCTTACAGCTGTCTCCTCATTGGTATATTTCTATCTACTCATTCTTGATGTGATGCTTTTAAAATACCATAACTTAAAAACACATGATTTTTTCTACTATAAACATGAAATCTTATTTTTCTAGAAAGATAACACGTTAAATAACTAATGACATAAACATTTATCAATTTAATTAAATACATGCAAGAGTGTAATTTATTTGCTTTGGAAGATTGATAAACAGATAAACAGATAAAAGATAAATGCAGATGAGATTTCGGAAGCAACATCTTGAAAGGAGCAATACTAGACTACCTTTCAAGACTACTAGTGAAGAATGTTAACATCCTCTGCCAAGTTTTATATATTGTCTGTATTAATAAAAACATATTTTTTAGAGTAGCTTCCTTTCTGGGAAGACACAGACAAAGTTGACACAATTTTGGCAGCTCCGCAGAAGCAGGGAATCGAATTGTATTCATTTATTCAATTTTCACAGCATCAGACTCATAAACCTTTAAAATAGTGGGTATGACTTCTTCAATAGACACTAAAACCCGCTCCCCCCAAAGAAATCAGTATTCTATAATTCGTTATTTTGTCAAGGTAAATCAGTATGAATTAATCAAAAATTTTAAAAAGCAAATATATGCAAATATATTTCTTTTTCTGTCAATTGATTTATTTTATTTTGGCTATACAACCTAAAATTTACATCTAAGTTAAATTGATAATACAGAAATCCATAGGTAGCATTCAACATTACGACTCTTTACATGACTGTGTAGAAGTTGTGATACATTTAAGATCATTGTTAGTGAAGGTTTCTGCTTCCTAGATAAATTACTTTTATTTTTAGTTAATAGTTTAATGGTAACAGATTAAATAAATATCCAACACCACAAATACTAATTTATTTTGATAATTTCCTCTTATTTAATCCTTTTTTCCTAATCATTGATTTACTTTATTGGTTCCTCTTTGGTAAATATCAGTCAGTGTCTCATGATTAATCCAGGATTAAGCTCAAATAACATTCAGACTATCATGTCAGTATCATGCTGATCTTTTCCCATAGAATGACTCAAAAGATTCTCTCAGGTAGCACATGGAGTCACAGTTAACCTCTGAAAACACATTCTTTCTCACTGTAAAGCAGGCCTATTGGTTATGACAATGGCCATTAGTTTTACTATGAATTTAAATTTGAAAATAACTGTTTGTAAAATAACTGTTTCACTTACATCAGTGACATAACTGTAGGCTTGCTTCTCAAACAGTAAAGAATGGTCCAGGAAAGTAGAACCAAGAGTGAGATCTTATTAATGTCACTTTTTTTTTTTAAATAAAAATAAGGTCTGCTCTAGAACTTCTTTTGTCAAAACATTTTCTTCACTCTAGTGTGTTCTATTGTCTGATACATTGTTTTAAGCCCAACATCTCTTAACTGGCTTATATTCAGTGTATGAGGTCCTTTTCCTATTCTAATCTAAACATATGTGTTCCCTAATCTAAGTGTCATAGATGGGAAATCATAATTTCAATCGAATTCTTCAAATCCCTGGAAATATATGGGGTTTTTACTTCTCCACGATCATCTATAATTTAACTACACATTTAAATGTGTTGGCATTTCCATGACATTGAAGGTAGATAAATGTCTAATTATCTCAGTAAATGTTATGAAAATTTAAACATAATTCTCAAGATAAAGGTAGTTCTAAGCATAAAAAATTATAGTGTATAACATGCTAAAAACAGAAGGGATATGAATCAAGCAAGAAAGCATACGTTAGCATGAGCATCATTCTGGAAGAATAAGAAAAAGGGTGGGTTGCCGGGACCAGGGAAAATTCTGGTTACGGTGTATACATTTCAGGCTCTATTTCAAGGGCAAGGCATATAGACATTCTCTCCTGAATGAATTGTTAGGAAACTGAGAATTTCAGAATCAAATCTTAGAAAAATTAATTAATAGTCTAAGAATCTAGGTCATTTGATCTCCCAATGAGTGAACAGAAGACAATGGTAAATAAGTACTTAGAGTGATGAGTGAAGCCAAAAGTCATGACAAAGGCTAAGAGTGAAACTAAGAGGAACTGGAAAGTCAATAAGACACCAGACACCCCAAACTCTGACCTGACTCTATAACTGAGGCTTCGGCAGGGCCTTCTTGATGTACTTATAACATTCAGTCAGAGGATATTTGTAACTTACAGTGTTTGACGAATGATCTCAAATAAGGATCTATATCTATTTCTCAATATTCTTTCTCATCTAATCTTCTTTTTGGTTTTACCTATTACTTTTTCTTTGAATTTCCTTTCAGTGGAAGGAGTACCCATAGTCCCATTAATTTTCCCACCTCAAAGGGATATACAAATGCATCATCTCTGTGCTTTAAGCCAGCCAGAACAAGATTTATCACTGACTTGCTATGTGACCTTGAATAGGCTGCTTAAATGGAATAATGCTAGTTTCTATTTTCTGAAAGCAAATAATCAAATCAAAATAATTAAATTATGGCCAGTAAAATTCAAAGTAACAGCACAGATTCATTTCCTTCCCTTGATCAATGATTTTTTTTTCAATTTTTATTCCCAGAACACAGTTCAAATATCTTATCTCAAAATTCAAGTCTCTCTATGGTGTCTCATACATCTACCTTTACAGATCCATTTTTTCTACTCCACTTTAACTGTAAACTTACATTTCTATCTGTTTTCTCAAACACCACTCAAATATTACTGCATTTCTCTCTCTCTCTCCCTTCTCTTGCACCCCAGATGAAAGGAATGTCTCCCTCCTCTGCCCCTAGATACAACTTTTCCCATGTTTTCCAAAGTACCTGGCTTCATGTATGTTCTATTCTCTTTTTGTTTTTTCATATTCTCCTTCTCCATTGTCTCATTTCTTTCATAGTTTTTAAAGATTCTTGTATGAAATCAAAGCAGGAGAAAGATTACAGCTTCCAAGGAGACATACACGGGGCCAACACATATGGAAAAATGCTCAACACCGTTAGTCATCAAATGGACATATTTGAAACTTGGACTTAGGGGAGGAGGGCGGGCAAGGGCAACATATGTAACCTAAACATCTGTACCCCCATAATATGCTGAAATAAAAAAAAAACTATAATGAGGTATCATCTTACTCCAGTTAAAATGGCTTTTATCAAAAAGACAGGCAATAATGAATGACGGTGAGGATACAGAGAAAGGGGAAGCCCTGTGTATTGTTGGTGGGACTATAAATTAACGCAACCTCTATGAAGAACAGTATGGAGTTTCCTCAAAAAATTAAAAATAAAACTATCATATGACTCAGTAATCCCACTGCTGGGTATATATCCAAAGGAGGGGAATTTAGCATATCGAAAAGATTATCTACAACCTCAAGTTTATTGCTGATTACTACAGCCTAGATTTGTAATCAACCTATGTGTCCATCAGTGGATGAATGAATAAAGAAATTATGGTACGCATGCACAATGGGATGTTATATAGCCTCAAAAAAAAGAATGAAATCCTGCCATTTGCAACAATCTGGATGGAACTGGAGAACATTAACTTAAATAAGCCAAGCATGGAAAGACAAATCTCTCATGTCCTCACTCATCTGTGGGAATTAAATATTAAAAACAATTACTCTCATGGAGATAGAGAGAGTAGAATGATGGTTACCAGAAGCTGAGAAGGGTATTGGGCATGGGGGATAAGGTGGGGATGGTTAATGGGTCCAAAAATATAGTTACATAGAAGGAACAAAATAGATAGCATGACAAAATGACTAATCAACAATAAGTTAGTGTATACTTTGAAATAACTAAAATAATGCAATTGGAGAATTGGAATGTTCCTAACAGAAAGAAATGATAAATGCCTGAGGTTCTGGATACCCCAATTACCCTGATTTGATTAATTCACATTGTATGTCTATATCAAAACATCTCATGTACCCTATAAAGATATACAACTAGTATGTACCTGTAATAATTGTTTTAAAAAGACAATAGCTTCCATTTGTACCTTAGCCACAAGCAACTTCTTTCTTTCAATTTGTGCTTCATACATTTGGCCTGAATATCAGTTTTTTTTATTTTGTTTTGTCTTTTGAAATTTTTGTATATCATAGATTACATATGGAAACAAAAAAACAAAATAGAAAACACAAATGGGAATGAGAAAATAAAACAAGTTTTTTTTTTCCTTCAAAAGGTTAAAAAAAATCAGTTACTTGAAGAAACACTACAAGTATTACATTATTTTGAGACTGGTGAAAACAGCGTTGATATTGAAAGAACAACAAGGCTCAGTGAGACTACTGGGAAAACAACTCATGATAGCGGAATTAAATTCAAAGTGCAGAACTGTGAATGAAAGATCTATATGAGTTATGAAATCTTCTTAAATCTATTGTTTGCTAAACTTCTAATTATATGTGTGAACATAAACATACACATAAAAATACAGATATAAATATATATGCATTTTTGTGTGTATATATGTGTATATACACATATGTGGATATGTATATGTATGTGTTATATTTTGATCCTGTAACATAATTTCCTGGGAAGGTAGTGAAAAGAGCATATGCTAAATGTCTTTTCTATTCTAAAGTATTCCACGCAAACTCTAGATTCCATATCCTATTTCAGCTGCCACCATATTTCTCCCTTTTCATTATTGCAGATCATTTTCAAAACAGCCACATTCATTGTCTTTAGTTATTCTTCCCTGTTGACTTCATTAACTTCAATTGGCTTCCTTCTCCATTAGCCCATCAAAATTTTTTAGGTCATCAGTTTCCTCTTATTGTCAAATCCAATGGGTATTTTAATTTCTTATCTTATTTCACCTGTGTGCATCATTCAAAATATTAAAGTTCCCTACTTCTGGAATTATTTCCATGCATTGGTTTCATGATGGTAAATATCTGTACATCTTACCTAACTGGCTCCTTCTTTTTAATCACTCTTTTTGGCTCTCCTCCTTACTCCCATCCCATGGTAATTTGTAGACTCAGTGTTATCAGAAATCAATATTCATAACAGTTGAGCAAATGAGTGATTTAGTCCTGAAGTGGAGAGATGTCAGCCAAGGGCCAGAGCACACACTACACCCGCAGTGCCCAGGAAGTGAATGACAAGCACTAAAAGGGATATGTGTATTTTCCTAAATAATAAATGAAGTCTCAGATGTTTCCATCTGTGATTTTCTGATCACATTATTGTTCACATTGTAACATCCCATGTGTATGTCCAGGCTCACCAAAGATACAGTAAGGTCTTTGTGGATTAGAAATGTACAGGATTTGATTTCATATTTGTGATAGTGTAAATAGGAAACATTAAATAAAAGCATACAAAATGAATGGAAATGGAAGACCAGTAAAAGGATGAGTCATGGAGGGTCTGATGGGGTCTCTGATAGTATGTCATAACTCCAAAACATTTGAAAGACATCATAGCATATGGATCCAGAAAATGAAGCCATGGTCCCAAAGATCCATTATTTTATTTACTATTAAATCTTGAGAAATTAGTTTAACATCTCTACACTGTCATTTTCTGGTCTGTGATTTGGGGATAATAAAACTAACTCCTTATAAATTAAGTATGAGATTGCAGTGCTCTACCAATTACAAAGTATAGCCAAGAGCCTAGTACACAGTAAATACTCAATGGCATTTATTTAGTTTTGTATTATTAGCAAAACTTTATGAAATTAATATTTCATGTATAATATTCTGTGTTTTTTCTTGTCTTAAAATTATACATTAATATATATTTTTAAAATATAAAAAATAAATACTAATTTTTAATATTTCCTTTGTTCATATTCTGCATTAGTAGAATTTCAATATTTTTAAATTCTCACCTTGTGTTATAAATCAAGGAAAACTGTTTAATATTGAAAAGAAGTTAGATAATTCAAAGATTTTTTGTTGTGATTAAAAAATAATCTGAGGGCAAATCAGATGAATATAGTAATTATGGAATCAATTTTATAATTTCTTAAAACATTAAGATTCATTTTCACATAGTTTGAATTTTATTTATCTGCTTTTGTTATCTCAGTTAGGTTAATATAAATTTTAATACAGGAAATTTTATTTATTATGGCTTCCACTTTATATTTGTTTGGGGATTACTTGATCTAATCTGTGTAAGAAGGTACATATTAGCATATAAAAATACAATAACCAGAAAAACAAAAAATAATTCTTTGTTTTTAGATGCAGTATACAAACTCTAGAAATAAAATGAATAAAGCTATATTTAATATAGTCAGCGTTGAATTAAGGTAAAATTTGTAGAATTGAAAAAAGTTGCAAAGATTCATACTGTTAGAGAACAACTGTAGAAGTGTTTTAATAATGAAAATCACGGAAAGTTAGAACTGTCTTGCTTTATTTCTCAGGCATTTCTAACATTATAGTGTTTTGTGCCATGAAATATTAACTGCTTATATATTTACCACCATCTGAAAATCAAATATTTTATAACATGATTTGTCATCAAAATATATAACTATGCAATTGCATATGCAAGATACCATGCAACACATTCTTTTAATAATATCACAATCATCTTACTGACAACTTTTTCACTCTACTAATTTCATTGAGTCTCATCTTGTTATTGTTAGTGTGTTTAATTAGATATTGAAAAATTAAACTTTGAAATGCAGCCACGCATAGTTCTTTAGTTGTTATGATATCATACTGTAATTTTAGCCTGCACATTTTGTGTTTTATAGCCAGGAGCATATCTATTTATCTTTCTGACCAAATTACCTACTTATTGCACAAATAAAACATCAAATTTACCATTTTATTGTTGTAAAAAATGTATAGGTATTTGAAAATATTTGGAGACTATCATATGTAAATTCATATGAATAACTGAAAGTAATTTGATTCTTGAATCAGAGTTACAGAACTGCCTTGGTCTGAGCTAGGTATGGTACTTTCTAGCATTTTAAGAATGGACAAATTACCTAAATTCTTTGTGTCTTAATTTTTTCATCTGTAAATTGCATAAAGAATAATATTTAATGTATCACATTATTATAAATAATAATCTATATGAAAACTTAGTTCAGATTTAACACTTCTACTACCCAAAAGTTATATTAGGGTTGTTACCTATTATAATAAAATAAATAAAATGTTAATATTAAGAAAAAGGGAAAAATATTTTTATATTATTTAAATAAGTTCTTTGCAAATTTCATAAACAGAAGAGTAAATTTTATTGTTTCAAACTACGAATAGCCCATACTAGTTTAGTATTACCCTGGTCATTTGACAAAAAGGATATTAGTTTCCTAAGTTGCCGTAACAAAGTACTATAAACTAAGTGGGTTAAGAAAATGTAAATTTATTGTCTCATAATTTTGGAGGCTACCAAAATAAAGATATTGACAAAATTAGTTCCTTCTGAAGGTTGTAAGGGAAGGATCTGTTCCAGGCCTCTCTCTGGTTTGTAGGTCTAGGTCATCTTCTCCCTGTGCCTCCCATGTGGTCTTACATCATCTTCCCTCTATGCATGTTTCTGTGAGAGTTTTCCTTCTTATAAGGACACCAATAATACTTGATTGGGGACTATCCTAATGAACTCATTTTAATTTGTTTACCTCTCTAAAGACTCTGTCTCCAAAAGAGGTCACATTCTGAGGTACTGTGGCTAGGATTTCAACATACAAATTTTGAGGGGACACAACTCAACCCATAATACCAAGTATGAAAGTCATGTTTTTTATTTCATTGGTGATCTGATCCTTTATAACCTAATAAATATTTATAATAGGAATATTACCTTAAATTTATGGAATATTATATAGTCTATAACATTTAATATCCTGGTGATTTGGTCTTCCATCTACCACACTGTGCCTCAACTCCATTGTGTCATATGATTCTTTACTTGAACCTCCTCTACTTTTCTCATTGTCCCTTCTACATTTCCTGCACTGGCTCTACTCCTCTGCCTATCATAAAACATACATATTTCCAAGGCCTCAACAGGACTGTTTAACTCAAAAATTCTTTCTAGAGAATTTGTGTGTTATAAATACTCATTTAGACTTCTCACCTTAACCCTTTTCCAAGCCACAGGTATTAAAATTTAGTTGCCTATAGAATATATTCGTGTGTTCTGTGGCATTTCAAACTTAAGATGCCCTAAATGGAAATCTTCATCCTCATTTCCCCTGAACAGCTCAACTTCATCTCAGTTAAATACATCATAATTACCTAGTCACTGTATTTGAACATTGGATATCATTAGTTAATTTCTCACCCTTATTTATAATCCAACATATCCAGCCTTTCAGAATACTGCCCAAGTGGCCAATTTCTGTCTCACCTCACCTGGAGTGCTAACAGAACTGGCAGAGTTGGTGGGAGCGAGTAAGAAAAAAAGAAAAGAGTTGGGCACCTTGCTATACCTCAGTAAGGCTATGCAATATTGGGAGAAGGCACAGACCCACATGTTTTACCTCTAGGAGGGAAGAAGAGAAGTGGAGCATGTCTCCAATGTACATCCTTTCATTTCACTGAATGAGGCGCCAGTTTCTGTCTCAGCCAGATCACTGACATAACTTGTACAGTTTCATGGGTGCAGCCAAGAACAAAGAAAAAGGAGTAGGTGGCTTGCTGTTTAAAAGGCTCTCAGGATCTTAAGATTAGATATTAGTAAAGGTCTTTCCCTATTGAGACAAATCTAAAAGATTGGGAGAAGAAGCTGTTTCCTCGAATGTGCAGACACCATTGCAAAGTTACAAGGAACACAAATAATCAGGGAAAAATGGTACAAAGGGACAAAATACACTTGCAGTAACCAATTCTAAAAAAAGATCTATGAATGCATAAAAAATAATTCAAAATACTTATCTTAAAGAAGCTCAGTGAGTTATAAGAGAATACAGATACACAACAAAATGAAATCATGAAAATTATACAATAACAAAATAGGAATATCGACAAAGTAAAAAACAACCAAACAGAAATTTGAAGGATACAATACTTGAACTGAAATATTCACTTAGGGGATCAACAGTAGATTTGATCAATCAGAAGAAAGAATCATCAAGCCTTGATAACAAGAATCTATCTAGAATTTTAAAAAATCAACAAGAAAAAATCAAACAACCACATCAACAAATGGGCAAAGGAAATGAACAGAAACTTTCCAAAAGAACACAGAATAATGGCCAGCAAACATAAAAAAATGCTCAACGTCTCTAATTATTAGAGAAATGCAAATCAAAACCACAATGAGATATCACCTAACCCCAGTGAGATTGGCCTCTATCAAAAAATCACAAAACAACAAATGCTGGTGAGGATGTGGAAATACAGGAACATTTTTACGCTACTGGTGGGACTGCAAATTAGTGCAATCTCTGTGGAAAAGAATTTGGAGATACTTCAAAGAGCTAAAAATAGAAATACCATTCTATCCAGCAATAGCACTATTAGGCATCTACCCAAAAGAGCAAAAGATATTCTATAAGAAAGACGTCTGCACTTGAATGTTTATGGCAGCACAATTCACTATTGCAAGGATGTGGAAACAACTCAAGTGCCCGTCAATTCATGAGTGGATTATTAAAATTTGGTATATGTATACAATGTAATATTACTCAATTATAAGAAAGGATAGTGATCTAGCACCTCTTATATTTTCCTGGATTGAACTTGAGCCCATTATCCAAAGTGAGATATCACAAGATCAGAAGAATGGGCTCCACTTGTACTCGCCATCAAATTGACACTAACTGATTAACACTATGATGCTCACATTGTAGTAATATTCTCCAGGTATTAGGGGGATAGGGAGTAAACTCAAACTAAAGGACACAGTGAGCATTGTAGAGGGGAAGGGCATGCCTCTAACCCTCTCTTGTATGAGCGAAGACATAAAATGTAACCTAAATGTTTGTACCCTCATAATACCCTGAAATAAAAATAAATAAATAAATAAACCTCTTGAAAAACAATAAAATAGAATAAAATGTAAAGTCAGAAAAAAAGAAAAAAGAATCATCAAGCCTGAAGACAGGTCATCTGAAATTATGCAGTCACAGAAGACAAAAGAAAGAATGAAAAAGGGTGAAGAAAGCGTAAGGTTCTTATGGGATTCCATCATAAAAGGAATCAAAAAGGAGTCAAAAAAGGAGAATAAAAGAGAAAAAGGCATAAAATCTATTTAAAGAAATAATGACCCCCAATTTTCCAAATCTGGGAAGGCAAATGACATTCCAATTCACAAAGCCCAAATTTTTCCAAATGGGAATAGCTCAAAGAAGTTTAAAATGAAACACATTATAATCAAATTGTCAAAAGTCAAAGACAAAGAAAGAATTTTGAAAGTAGCAAGAGAAAATATGATATGTCACATTCAAGGAAGTCCCATAAAAGTGTCATGTTTCTCAGCAAAAATCTTGCAGGCCAGAACAGAATAAAATGATATATTCAAAGTGCTGAAAGAATAGTGCCCATCAAGAATACTATATCCAATAAAACCATTCTTCAAAAATGAAAGAGGAAAAAACACATTCCCTGACAAAACCTGAGGGATTTTATCAACACTAAACCTGCCTTTCAAGAAATACCAAAGTAAGTCCTACAAGATAAAATGAAAGATTGTTAAATAGAAAAATGAAAGCATGTGAAAGTATAAAACTCAATGAGGTAAGTGTAAATATATGGAAAAACACTTTCACCACTTCTAATCAACATAGTACTGGAAGTCCTAGGCAGAGCGATCAGGCAAGAGAAATAAAGAGTGTATGAATCAGGAAAGAGGAGGTCAAACTATCCTTGTCTGTCAATGATATGTTCTTATATCTAAAAAACCCTAAAGACTCCACCGAAAGACTCCTAGAATTGAAAAATTCAGTAAAGTCTCAGATTATAAAATTAATGTACACAAATAAGTAGCATTTCTATATATCAATAATACCAAACTGAGAGTCAAATCATGGACTAAATACCATTTACAATAGCTACTAAAAAAGAGAAAAAAAAAAAAACCTAGGAATATACTCAACCAAGGAGGTGAAAGAGCCTTACAAAGAGAGCCACAAAACACTGATGAAAGAAATCATAGAAAATACAACCAAATGGAAAAACATTCCATGATCATCAATTGGAGGAATCCACATTGTTGAAATTTTCATACTGTCCTAAGTGATTTACAGATTCAACAAAATTCCCATCAAAATACCGACATCATTTTTCATGGACCTAGAAAACACAATCCTAAACTTCATATGGAACCAAAAAAGAACCTGACTAGCTGAAGCAATCCTAAACAAAAAGAACAAATCTGTAGACATCATATTATCAGACTTCAAATTATACCACAAGACTATAGTAATACAAACATCATGGTACTTGTATCAAGGTAGACACATAGACCAATGGAACAGAATAGAGACCACAGATATAAAGCCATATAACTACAACCATTTGATTTTTGACAAAGCAGACAAGAACATAAGCTGTAGAAAGGATGCTGTATTTGGCAAGTGGTGCTGGGTAAGTTGAATAGCCACATGCAAAAGAATGAAATTGGATTCCTATCTCTCACCATATACAAAAATTAAATCAAGATGGATCTAAGACTTAAATGTAAAACATGAAACTATAAAAATTCAAGAAGAAAATGTAGCATAAACTTATGAACATTGGGCTAGACAAAGAATTTATGAGTAAGTTCCCCAAAGCAAATACAGCAACAACAAAAATAAACAAGTGGGACTTAACTAAATTAAAAAGTTTCTACACAACAAAGGAAATAATCAACAAAGTAGACAGACAACCTACCGAATGGAAGAAAATATTTGGAAACTATACATCTAACAAAGGACTAATATCTGGAATCTATAAAAACTCAAACAAATCAGCAAAAAATAAATAAATAAATAAAATAACAAAAAACAAATGAACAGATTTTTTTGAAAAGAAGCTAGACAAGTGGCCAATGAGCATCTGAAAATATGTTTGACATCACTAATCATCAGAAAATGCATATTAAAACCCCAGTAAGATAGCACCTCGCCCCTGTCAGAGTGGCCATTATTAAAAAGTCACAGAACAATAGATGTTACCTTGTGGATGCAGTGGATAGGGGATGCATATATACTGTTGGTGGGAATGTAAATTAGAATAACCCCTATGGAAAACAGTACAGAGATTCTTTAAAGAACTAAAAGTAGACCGACCATTTAATCTAGCAATATCACTCCTGGGTATATACCCAAACAAAAAGATGTCATTTTATAAAAAAGATATTTGCACCCAAATTTTTATCATAGCACAATGTACAATCACAAAGATATGGAATCAACTTAAGTTCCCACCAACTGATGAGTGGATAAAGAAAATGTGGTGTGTGTGTATATATATCATATATATATGATATATGTATCATTCAGTAATACTAAGCCACAAAAACTAATAATGTCTTTTACAACACATGGATAGAACTGAAAATCATTATCTTAAATGAAGTATCTCAGGAATGAAAAAACAAATGCCTTATGTTCTCACCTAAAAAATGGGAGTTAACTCAGGGGTATATACGGTCATAGAGTGGTGTAATGAAAACTAAGAAGGGGGAGGGTAGGAGGAGGTAAGGGATACAAATCTACTTATTGGGTACAACATATCCTATTCTGGTGATAGGCACCCAGAAAAAGCCCTGACTTTAGAATTACACAATTCATCCGTACAGCAAAAAACACTTGCACCCCCTAAATCTATTGAAATAAAAAAATTAAAAAAAAAACATTACAAAGATAAAAAAAGTATATACTATACACTGCATTTTGTAAAATTCTTTTAAAAAGCAAAGTATCTATAATAAAAGAAAGCAGATGAATGATTGCCAGCCAGGGCAGAAAGGGGAGGCCTGGGGGGTGGGGATTATGAGGGGGGCATTAGAAAACATTTGGAGTTGACAGATACAGTCACTATCTTGACCGTAGCCATGGTTGGTTTCCCAGGTGTCTATATATCAAGTTGTGTCAAATCTCTCAAACTGTACATTTTAAATGTGTACAGTTGATTGTACATTATATCACAATAACAAAGGAAGAAAGACTCTAAAACACTGTTACAAGAGCAGATCTCACATCAAGTGTTCTTACCAGAAAAAAAAGAATCCAAGCTAACAATTCTCCTCTTTGCAAAGGTATTTTGGTTCACCAGTGTCCACTTGGCAAAGCTAACACTATTCACTTTGTCATGCAAAGCATTTCACAATTTAATTCAACTTACCTTTTGAATTTCCTCATTAAACCCTACTTTTCGGCCTTACCATACTGACAATATTTTCCCAAATTTTCAAATCATTATTCCACTTCACTATTTTGGCCACATGTGAATGCTAATCCCTGTGCTGAAAAATACATTATGTCATCATCCTCCCCCCCAATCTACTTTTCACTCACATTTTCTTGTTAGAAAATTCCTATTCGCCCACCCAGTATCATCTCAATTATAACCTCTTTAGTGAAGCATCAGAAGACTTTCCTAGAGAAAGAAATTGTTTGTTCTTCATGTTCCTATAGTTTTGTCTTGTATCTTTATTAGCACATCACAAATTATACTCCAATGTATATTTTTATAATTACACCTCTGATGCTAGACTCTAAAGTTCTTGAGGGGATTGTATTATGCTTAAGAGCCTCAGAGAAACCTAGCTCAATTCTAGGCTTTGACAGCTATAAGCTTTTGATTTCTGAAAGTTGTATAAACTGAGTACTAGCTGCCTCTTATACAAACTGGGAACACTGATAATTATTTCCAATTCATGAGATAATTAAAGTAGATACTACAGTGTTCAGCACATTCAAATATTACTCTTAGTAGTAGTAGTGTTGTTGCTATTACTGCAAATTCATAATTAAGGCACACCCTGTGCTCAAGACTAGCTGCTTCATTAACAACAGCTTTTTACAACTTTATGAAATAGGCAATAGAACTATACCCACGTTTAAAGAGACGAAAAAACAGACCCTTAAGAAGGTATATTTTCTGTCCAAGTTTATAAGACTGATGATTGGTAGATGTAAATTTAGAACACAACTTTTATGACTTTTTAGGGATATTTTCTTTATTATGAATTTCTTAACTCCACTCATAAAAGTTTCCTATTTCTAAAAAAGCTACGGTACTCAATCTGTCACATATACCTGTGGCATCTATTAATAAAATAAAGTATTTCTATTTTTACAAGGTTAACTTTCTTTAAAAAAATCATAACATGGTCAAAGGAAACATCGTCAAAGATAAGGTCAAGTTGATGCTTCCAGAAAAGTTTTGGAATTTAATTTCATTGTAAAAGCAGAAACCAGAAGCATATCCAAATATTTCATATTTTTCTTTTTCTAGCAGTTTAACTGAAGAGCAAGTTTTGGAATTTTTTTTTCCAAAAACAGTATTTATATGATAAGGATGTGTGTATGAAATAATCAATTCCAAATTCCTATATTATGCTAGATGAGTTAACAGAGCTAACCTTTACAAGTTGTGATCCTTTTAGTCAATCTAATTCATATATTTCATATTCACCATGCATAAAATTCAGCAGTAATTCATTCAATCATCGATTATTTATTTAATACCCACCATTTACTGCAGTTAGGCAAACATTTATGCAGCTAGCACTATGCCACATGCTGCGGATGAACACATGAACAATACAGACATTGTCGCTACTTTTGCAAGATTTTAAATTCTTTAAATCTTAGATACTTTCATTTTACTTTACCAAAAATTTTGCAGAATTTTTCTTGATTTAGAAATAAATTTGTTTTTAATGATTAAAGATTAAGCAGCCACTACATCAAATAAATCATAATTTTTCTAATTAAATTTCTCCCTGTAAAATATCATAATTTTTGTGTGTGCTGTTAACATAAGCATGCATTTTTGCTTTTATTTTAAATCTCTACTTCTAAATAGGATCCTCACAAATCCTAGCCAATGTTGTGTCATATCTCAAAACGTCCTATATGTTGGCTCTGCGAGGCAACATTCTTTTATAAAATACAACTAAGAGGAAATGAAAAAAGATTCCAAAGAAGCAGCACAATATGAGAATGCTTTTCTTTTCCAGTGCAGTAGTCAGGAATATATGGCTGGATAGAATTGCCTCTGTTTAGAGAAATAAAATGAATATATTGGAGTCAGTAAATGCATTTTCTTTGAGTAAAAGGGTTATCACATAGATATTTGTAAGTTTAGAGATGTCACTACTATAGCCTTGGGGTTTCAGAAGGAATTTCTGTGCTTTGAGATGAAGCCGGCTGAGATTCTGTTTCCTTTAATATGAGAAAGGATGACATAAATGAAGATTTAAAGTACTTGAGAAAGCTTTGAACTAGTCAAGCTGAAACTAAACTCCCATCTTGCCTAGTAAGATCTCACTGCCAGAATGTTTTCTGGTTGTGGAGGATAAATGACAATATGTACCAGCAGTAAATTGGCTTATCTTTTGGACCAGAAGAGACACTATAAATGGAGGCTAAATACCAGTTTTGTCAAATCAGAAATATTAACATAACTCGAAAAAGGCATGTGCATTTTTAGGATTAGAAACAGCTTTATACCATGTAGTAATTAGACTATGGCAGAACAGCCACTAAGTGATGTTTATGACCATTACAAAAAAAGTTTTGATTTGATCAAAACTTATTTCATTTCTTAAGCTGAAGAATGATGGAACATTGTTGATACCTTCTCTATGTAGTTCTCCCTTCTTACTTTTTAAATGAAGAAAAAGCTAAAGACAATATTCCTACAAACAAAAAGAACCTAAAATTGAAATCTGTAAGCAAATTATGATGAAGTTTTTAAAAGGTGATATTAATTTATTTATATATGTAATGAATAACAGAGGTCATATTTATTTCTTGGTATTTGAAGAAATGCCATCTAGCTGGGCCAATAAAATGTTAGTTTTTAATCTCAATATTGTATAGACCAATTAGGAAATCAAGATTATTTAGCTCAAATAAAATATAACACCAATAAGAACATATTTATTTATAGTTAGATGCAACACAAAATGTGCATTCACAAAATTCAAACACCTTTATAATCATTTATAATTATAATCTACATATGATACTGGTCTTTACTGCTTTACTAATATACAATAAATGCTTTGAACAGATCAAATGCCTATAAATATAACAAAGCCTAATCTTCTTAAAAAGTGTTCTGATGGCAATGGGTATTTTGCCATTTACATTTATGGAAAAAATAGAAAGTGTCACCAAGATCATATACTGAGATTCATTCTATACTTAGACACATAGCAGGGACTAAGAAACTATATCCTATCATATTTGGCAAATATTTGCATAGCTGTTTCTAATTTAGAGAAGAGTGATAACAAGAAAGAGGTAGTACAGCAAAGATGATAAACATTACCGATAGAAAATATAAAATGCCTAGAAGGTAGATGAAATGGTACAAGCACGGTGTTAAAGGATGAAGATACAAAGGCACTGCCAAATGAAGAATTTTGGTTCAATACAGTAGACTCAAAGGATGTAACAAAGAGGTAATTGCTAGAGCAATGGGAAATACTCAGATTCAATATGACATTATAAATATTTTAAAGTTATATGTTTTGG
The DNA here is from genome assembly GCA_963575035.1 of Avahi laniger. NCBI lineage: Eukaryota > Metazoa > Chordata > Mammalia > Primates > Indriidae > Avahi > Avahi laniger. The sequence continues at coordinate 45,972 of CAUYSK010117336.1, forward strand.
ATGGACATGGGATATAGTAGACCTCCCATGAAATGCATTAAATGGAGAGATTCAAAGGAAATGGATCTTTACCATAGAAGACAAAATATTGTTACATGTCAAAATATTTCTCCACTACTATAAATCAGAGGTTTAGATTGTGGCTCCATGAATTAATATAAATATATTTGGAAACAGGATATGTCTCTGGAGTTTTGCAGAGCTTTGCCCTGTGGGAATATGTGACTGTGTTGGTTTGCATTTCAAATGCTGCTGCTCCTCGGGAGGGCGTCCCTGAAAGACTGTAGCGGCTGTATCCCACCAGGCGTAAAGGTTTGAATTTGCTTTGTAAAGTAAAGGGAATCTGTTAAAAACTACAGGATGAGAGCTGATGAAAGCTGATGAGAGCTGACTATACCTTTGTCTCTGTGTATTCTTTTATTTCCATTATTTTCCATTTTTCTATTATCTTCTTATCCCTTGCAACTCTACCAGACGGACCCGGTTTTTTGCGGGGAACATTGATCATGCTCCCTGCATTAGATAATTCTCAACAAATTATTTTATTAGAGATAAAAGAAGAGAGAAGATAAAGGTTTCAGGAAAAAAACTGAAAGATTGATAAACGCTTAATGACAAAGATGAAAAGATGGGCAAAGAAATATGTAGTAAGACGTGTGATTATCCAGTCATTTGTTGGAATTCTCTTTTACATAAAACTGGATTAATAATTCTTGATATGCCACCTCCGCACAGAGTAGATACTTTAGAATTATTTGTGATCATTTAAAACAATTTAAAATAAACCAGGTATGAAGAAGACCTAAGGAAAAAGTAACCCTATCATCTTATGTGGGACAGTTCAGTATAACCAGATATGTCTCAAATAACATTATAGCAGAGTTCTAAAAAACAGGGATTGAAAATTTTGGTATTTCTTGGTACGAGAATACCGATTTTATGAAGCTAAGCATCAGATTTTTGTTTGTCCTTAACGAATTAAAGAATAATGATGGCAGCATTTTGTTAAATCTGAAAAAAATACTGTGACAATTTTAATGAGAAATTATTCTAACAAAGAACAACAAAAAAAGAGTTATTCATAAGGCATTCTAGGATGAATGCAAATTTTAGGAATGGCATATTCAATAAATACAAATGAAAGTCGTGGAATCAGCACCACATATTGCTATACTTGAGGACTGCAAAACATAATGTGATTTCAATGATTGTATAGTTAATACATCAAATACAAAGAGGTTTTTAAAAACTATAAAGGGTGACAAAAAAGGCAATAAAATTATGTTCCTGTTGAAACAGAAAATATCCTACAGTATAAGGCTTCAGAGGCTTTTTGCTTTATTTTATTTTGTTTTTATTTTAAGACATAAGGAAACTGTTGTCAAATGATTTGCCCAGGGTCACATGGTTGCTCAGGAACAGAACTGAAGTTCACTGATGACCTGGTTTGTTTCACCAAATCAAGATCACCTCTAAAAAAGACCCCCCCAAAATTTAAAAAGAGACCCAAGGTATGTCATAGAAATCTTATAATATCTGAACACTGACAGGAAGAAGAGGTGTTAATTGATCTTGTTTGTAATCACTCGAGGAATGTAATTAGAATGGTGGAATAAAAAGATGAAATTAGAAGGACACAGATATTCACTTCAAATATGAGATTTCCAAAATGATTATTCAAAGCTGAAACGAGACACCTTTGGGAAGTATTGAATTATTCCTCACTGGAACTGGTCGTGTTTAAGAGCAATAAACACTAGTCAGAAATGCTGGAGTTGGGATTCGAGAATCATCTGGATTGTTAAACCAAATGAAATGTTATTTCTAAAATGTCTATAATTAAAAGTACATGCTCAAAAGGATTGATTTTGGAGAAGTAGCAAGTGCCCATTGACCTGGTCACTTCATAACTGAATTCCCTAACATTTTGGGAACTGTTCAGACAAGCCTATGTTTGAAGGCAGAGAAAGTTGGCTGCATAATATTAAAATCATTTTTACTTTCCTTAAATTAGTTACTGAGATATACAAATTGCAGACCACTGTGTGCCTTATGATATAAAATTTAGTACAGAGTTAGAGAGTACCAAGCAAACAGATGACAGAGCAAATCTATTATAGCTTTTAGAAAAAAAGATTTAAAAACTGGGTAATCCTTCAAAATTACTAAATTCTCCTCCATTCTGAATTTTTCAATAGGCCATTTGATTTGTTGATTATTTATATTCATTAATCCACCTAAAATCCTGAGTTTGGTTTACATACGATGTTAAGAAAGGTAGGAATAGCCAAATCTAAAGCAAAATAACTATCTCAGATGATAAATAGCATATATTCGTGGTGGTCTGTTTGACTTTCCTCTATTTACTGACTTGGTTTGTGAGTCTGTGGTTGATACCTAAAGTACACTGTCCTAAACCAAATTATGGAGCACTTTGTTGTCCTTCTAATTTGGAGTCACAGTTCATCTTGACCTTGCTATTTGTATAAATATCAAATTGGGTAATGACCTCATGTGTTGCTATATTGCAGTCCCTAGTTACTGACTTGGCACTTATGGTGGGCTTTTCATTTACAGCCTGGTGCTGACATTCCTCAGACAATACTATATGTTACTTCTTACTTACTAGCATTAGCACTCCAGGTTGCCCAAATACATTGTGCAGTAAAATTCTTGTGAACTTGAAGCAATTTACAGAGAAGTGACTGCTTTATCTAAAATTATACTGTAAATCATTATTTATATATATGCTATTTTCTCACTGAAATAAAATGTTTCCTTTAAAAAGAGAAAAGAAAAATCAATTATATTATATTGTGTTTATAAGAGCAAATGACATTGTGATGCACAGAAAAATCTATTTTTAAAACATTGGAATACAATTAGAATTATGCAAATAGCACTGTAAGATTTTTAAAGATATTCAATTTCTTTTTTACATTTTTAATGACTTTGAGAAAATATACATAACTTGCATTTTAATAATTTAAAAGCAAAGTGACTTTTATTAGTATTAATTTGTATCTCCCGAAGCATATTATTCATTTTAAATGCAGTATTATGCACTATCATATTTATTCAATGCTGATTTAAAAAATGACAACTCATACTCTAAAATCAATTAGCAATTTAAATGAAGTAAAAAAAAAAACTAGTCAAAGTATTTCTTTTCACCTTTTCTAAACCAAAGAAGCTTAAAGATATCATTGTCCTCTCTACTTTTAATTTAGCTACAAACAATAACCAAGTATTTATATGCATATTTTATTTCCTTTGGTTTAATACATGTCGAGGTCTTAATTTATGTAAAAAATGATAAATATATGGAATATTTTTAAACTTCAAAACTAAATTTTTGAAAGAAGTTTAACAGAAATAAATTTCAGTTCAGGCTTGATTAATTTCATACTGATGAATAAAAATTGAGTTAGTATGCTAAATTTAAAAATTGTGATTGCTGGCAAATTATGACAATTTTTAAAGAAAAGCATCTCTTTTCCTTTAGTAAGATGATAATTAAAGTCTATTACCAGATTACAAAGATATGTTACTTTGTAATATTTTACTTTAAAAAAAGTTATTAGGTACATGAGTCTAAGTTGTTTTATTAAGATGTGATTGTGTAAACATGACTTAATTCACAAATTATTTTTCTTTAAATTTATGAAATTGTAGATGTGACATGAACATATAAATATATGTGGTTTAAACATTGGTCAGCCAAATGATCAGGCACTGTTTTGTCATTGTTGTTTTTAACATAGAGCAGTAGTTCTCAGACTGTGGTCTTTGAGAACAGCAGTATCACCATCACCTGGAAATTTGTCACCAAAGCGAATGGCCTCATCCTAGACCATTGAATCAGTAACTCAGAGGGGAGGATCAAGCAATGCAATGAGTTCTTTAGCAAGTCCACTGGGTGATTCTGATACACACTAAAGAGTGAGAATCATTAATCTAGGAGTTTCCACCAGTGGTGCCATATTAGAATTACCAGAGGAGTTAAAATAAATACATTTGTAAGTCTCATCTCATAACGATTAAAATAAATTATCTGGTAAGAAGACATACTACTGTATTTATTAAAGCACCCTACTTCTAATGTGTAGCCAGGGCTGAGAACCACTGGTTTCACCTAACATCCAAAAGAGCTTATTCTATTCCTCTTTCCTTTCTCTGGACCTGTGAGTGTGCCCAGTCTTTCATTGACCCTTTGATTCAAAAATTACTATCTAATCACCACACTCTAATACCTAATGCCAGCCTTCCCATTTTTGTGTGACTTCCTGATGGGATCCATGCTATTGCCTTATTTGTATATTCCAAGTGATATATCAGTTTAAATAGACTACTATCTCTACACACAAATAACATTTTATTAGTAATTTTTAATAAATATAAAGGTGACCCACGAGGTTTAATGCTCCTTTAGACTACCCATCTTATCCTATTGGATCCATTCCCAAGTGAATATTTAGGTGAAGTTAATCACAGTGGAAATTTATTATGGGTACATTGAATTTGCTACTAACTTAATAAACTAGCTTGTTCCTACTACACTATGCTATAACTTTAATAATCACCCCCAGAAACAAAGCTATTCATTTATAATGAGATTATAAAAATTTAATATTCACATGGAAATGCAGGCAAGTAGTAATTTTTTAGGCTTAGCAAACTCCTAGTTATGCCAGAGATTTGGTAGGCATTAAAAATATTTGAATATCCATAAATTTTAAGTATCAAGTTTCTTTTTTTATCCATTACTCTAAAATTCAGTGTCTCTCAAACTGTTGTTTTATCTAAGAGTTAATAGATGAGGTTGTATTCTACAAAATTATAAATATGGTTATATATTTATGAAATAGATAATTTTCAAAGAAACTCATGTTTCAAAGAAGTGACCCAGACTGTCATCACTTTTAATGTTTTCCTAAAGCAAAAATAGTTGATGACCCTGTTTTGAATGTTGCATATAAAGAATTCATGTTTTGTTGAATACTAGATTATTTTACAAAATGTCTTGTAATCTCTCCAAGTTTTAGAATCTATATTGTTTCTTTACTATATTCAATACAATACCAATTATTGACACTTTTTATGCAATATATCTCACATATCTCTTCTATATAAATTGTATTTATTGTAAGACTCATCGTACTAAGTCCACAATTTGGGTAGGTACTAATATTTTCTTCTGCTTCCAGTCTCTCACACATTCTAAATTTAGATGTTGAATAGTTTTTAAACTGTAAGAGTTTTTCCCATCACAGAATAAATTGGAAGGAGTACCTGTTATAGTAAATACTAAACCAATATCTTCAGGTTTACCTACAAGTTTCTTAAATGCCCAGTACCAGTTCAGTCCTCACCAATTTACTTCTTGTTCCTTCACTTTTCCTCCCCTAAAATGCATGGCACAACTTCACCTTATGTAACATTGTGACTTCTCGTCAAAGGTCTGGATTGACTAAAATTTTATGAAAAATGTGTGTTTATTTATCAGCCTGGAATCACAAATCATGTAGCCTACCAAGGTCATTTTTTTTTTTTACTTTAAGAAATTCAGAATGATATATTTTTCTCATTGCAAAGATGTGGATTAAAATAATATTTTTTCTGAAAACTCAAATATCATTTAGCTCTCAATGACACGTTTAGTAAAATGAGATATTGATTTTGTGGGAGACTGGAGTGCTCTAAAAACAAAAATAATAGCAAAGAAATCATGAAACCATTTCTATAGGCATACAAAATTGTCCTTGCACTAGCTCTTGGTTAGAACACATAGCATATGTTTTGATATAAAATATCTCCTTTTAATCAATGTTTGAAATAAATATTTGGTGAATTGCATGAAGAATGTATATGGGTATGCAGGTTTGTATGCATTTTAGGGACGATAATAATTGCAAAACCTTCAAAGGTCAATTTCAATAATAGTCTATTTGCCAAAACTCAGTTGTGTCTCTACTGAAACTGTTTCTTTATTCTTTCTATTGATTACATTCTTATGTCATATTTCCATTATTTAAAAAAAATTCAAAAATTATTTTTGAGTTATATGAAGTGAAATTTCCAATTATATAAAACAGAGTCAGTCTATAATTGTACCATAGCGGTTATGAAATTGTTATATTGGGTATACACATAAACTATTTTTCCCTTTATGAAATCTTATACTTTCTTTCCTAAAGAATGCTTTACAATTTTCTTTCATTTAATGTTTAAATATTTCTTTGATTGTGTGCTTAAAATTTTCTTCATGCGTTGAAAATTTAAGACAAAAATATACATTTCTTATCATTTTATTTGTAGGGAATAGTCTCACTTTCATATGACATTTTATTCTTATTTTGAAATTTGACCCAACCTTGTCTGTGAAACCACCACTACATGGTATAAAAAGATTGAGAGAGATGAGGTGAGATTTGTCTCTCCATTCTGTGAATGAAGTCTGTGCTTCCGGATTTCCTGAATCTGTGGAGATTCAGAGAAAAAGTCACGGCCATGGTTCGTCTTTGAGAAAACACCATGGACCTACAACTGGAGGTTAGATGGTATGTCATTTCTAGAGCAGGAAAATTATCATCTTTGGATAGATAAATTGAAGAGTGTAAGTCTTTGCTCATATCTAAAAGAAAAGCAATCTTTTTACTAGCTAAGAAAAGATAAAAATGTTGATTCTTGGGTGATCGTGGAAAAGGAGAGTGGTAATAGCAACAAAAATGTTAACAGGATAGTTCTTACAGATCATACAACATGATTGCGCCATTATGATCTGAAAATGATGGAAAATATGGCCACCTACTCAGCAAATTCTGAAATGAACCTTTTATTGGAGAAAATGAAACATGAAAAATGACTTTATCCAGTGTTTGTAGGTGATGAGAATATAAAAGGGCTTTAAAAAATCTTGTGCCTGAATATAATATGATGTGCACACAGATACTGTTAGTTAATTTTTTCTTTTTTATATAGCACATTGTAAAAAATTTAAAAAATTTCTTCCTGTGGCCCCTTACTAGATTTTTATTTGCAGCTTGTTAGAGGCTATTCTAACTTCATATAAGGAGCCCTTACTACTGACGTTGTTTTATTTACTTTTTCACATGGTGTCCCTAGAAGGAGAAAAGAGGTTCCTTAAATACATAGTCATATATGCTTCTCAAAATAGCTTTGTTCCATTGTATTATCACTAATTTACACATTAGAAAACTGATGTTCAAAGATTTGACATAAGTTTACAGAAGACATACCTAAGTGAATAGGAAAGCTCACATTTGGAACCAATATTTTTTGTTATCTTTTATGTCTTCCTGATAAATCAATCCTGTTAAAATTATTGTCAGGGTTGATTTTGTGAGGGTGTTGCCCTGATTCTTTGGCTCCTTGCTTGGAGGAATCGCAGGCAGGGCCAGACAGACACTTAATACTTCTTCACAAGCAGCTTTTATTGCAGGCTTTCCAGCACAAAAATAGAAAGCAAAAGGACCTTTCCTGAGAGAAATGGGTGTATCTATTCTATGAGTGGAGAAGACCCTGGGGCTTACCACCCTTCTGCTTTTGTGTCTACACCTTATGATATGCTAAATGGTGGGTGTTCATTATTTTCTTGGGAAAAGGATGGAGAGTTCTTAGAGCTAAGGACCCTTCCTGATTTTATCCTTATAGGGTAACTTCCAGGGGTTGCCATGGCATTTGTAAACTGTCATGGCCCTGCAGTGTGTGATTTTTACTATGTTAATGTATGTTAATGGAGAAAAGGTCACCTTTGGACATGAGCTCCTAGTTTCTGAACATGCTCCTGGACGAGAAAAGTCCCTAACCTCAAGTTCCTGCCGTTATGGGTTAAGTCCTAAATATTCATTCATCTCCTCATTTTTGCCCCTCTTCTCTTTTCCTGTGGTTAACACTGTGTACCTACACCTGTCCCTAACATTATGAAGCATCATTATGTATCTCTAATAGTACATTTCTTTTAAAATTATTTTTTTTCATATTAATGAAGCCACTTCAGATTTTTTATGCTCACTCATTGCATGGTATATTTTTCCTTCCATTTATCTTCAATATTTCATATAGATCTATATATGTTTTTACATTTGAAATGCATTTCTTATAGAGAATATATATATTCTCTCATATATATATTCTAACTATATGTGTGTGTGTGTATATATATATATATAGTTAGAAACTGTGAGGAATTTGAGATGTTACAGATTTTTTGCACAGATATTTATAGATAGATAAATAGATAGATGGTGAATACATGGATGGATTGGGAAAAAAATATACTCACAACAAAATTAACAGCCAGAGTAACATGTCAGTGCTGGCTTTCCACCTTATCGCCACAACCAGTAACCCCATAATGCGATGTGTGATGACAGTCAGATATAGAAATGTCATATGTGAATGATGGCTTTCATTTAATAGGCAAGGGATATAGGGAAAAAAAAATGTTCTCAGTGGTTATAAAGGGTAAAGAGTCCATTCACTTTCTGCCCTCCTTTAAGGGAGTCCTTTTGGAGAAGTAATGGGAAGAATCCTTCACTTTGCCCTTTGTTATATAAATACATCTTCCTGGGGGTCTGATAAAGCCATTGTCTGCAGCTGTTAAAACCCAGTCCCCAAGGGTCTGGGTTTACCTTTTTGAAATGTAAATGCCTGGGAAGATAACTCTTTAAACCTTCCCAGAGGTCTCTAGATTATTCACTCCACCTTTGAAGTTAACCTAGGTGCTCATCCTATTATACAATTGATTGGCTCTTGGAGGGTATAAGAGAAGGTGTGCTAGCCTTTTCAAACTGAGCCATTGGCTTTCACTAAGAAAACAAATGAATACAGATCTAACCTTTCCCATGTGAGAAAATGTTTGTCATGAAAAGTGAGAGCAAACACTATAACTTTATATGTTTTCATGGCTCCAGAGGCTGTGCCTTACAGAACAGCTGAGAAATCCAGGAAAGATTTATTTTCCCATAGTATTGTAGGGCCTTTTTTAAAAAGAATTCATTCTGACAAATTCTGCCTTTTAATCAGATTATTTGTTAATATTTGATGTAATTATTCACAATGGCTTAGGTCTACTATTTTATTTTTTATATACTGCCTGGTTGTCCTAGAGATTACAATTTACGTTCTTAATTTATTGTAGTTCAATTACACTTAATACAATATTTCATGAAAATATTCATGAAGATATTGATATCTTGCAACCACATCTTTCTTTATATTAGGATTCTTAAATGTATCACACATACCTTTGTAAACTAAAATAAAATCTTAAGACCCCTGCTGAGTGAATGGACCCTCTATCAGCCAAGGGGACCACAGAAAAATCTTAAAACCAAGTTCCCAGCTGTAACAGGATGGGAGAAAGGACACTCCTCAATTTACCCCCCCCCCCTTGCTAAGGGCCATCAGGCTTTTGGCTAAACAGAAATCTATCTCATGATTTATACCAGCATTCTGTCTTTATAAGAGATTACCAACCATGGAGTTTAACCAGTTTAAAGAACACCTACAAGGAGGGTTTTTGTGTCTTTGGTTCACCTTTTTTACACAGAGGGCAGCTGTTTCTGAACATGGGCCCCATGTAAGGGAAGAAAGTGAGATTGCACAGGCCTATGTTTCTCTTTTCATAAATATGCACGATTCCTCCTATAGCTTGTTAAATATTTATATTCGGCCATCCTGCTCAGTATAAATTCCTGTTCCCATTGTCCCTGCCTCAAAACATGTGTTCCTGTCTTCTGGCCAGGACTGGGATTTCCAGCCTGTTGGAAAGGCCACCCAACAGGCTGCAACACGGTATGAGAAATAAAGCTCTCTTTTCCAAATTTACAGACCTTGTCATTTTCCAATTAATACTTTCATTATAAACCCTGCAAGATAAAGTTATAATTCTTGTTTTATACAATAATCTTTTTAATTCAGAAAAAATAGGCAAAATGGAAAAACAGTCTTTTACGTTCACTAGGATTTAACTTTTACAATGTTAGTCTTTATTTATTGAATATCTGAGTATACACCTGGAGTAAATTTCCTTTAGCTTGAAAAACTTCCTTGTCCTTTCTTGTAATGCAGGTCTGCTGGAGACAAATGTTTTTAGTTTAGTTTAAAATATCTTTATTGTTCCTTTATTCTTAAAAGATACTTATTCTGTGTCGAATTCTAGGTTGACTTTTTTTTTTTTAACTTCGTGTTCTTTAAAGATGTGTTTTTTTTCTTCTGGCTTCCACGGTTTCTTGTGAGAAGTCAACCATTAAATGGATTCTTGTTCCCATGTATGTAATATTGCAATTATGTCTTGCAGCTCTCAAGAGATAATTATATTTTAATACTTCATGATGTTTCTCAGCATTCCTTTGTATTTACCCTATTTCATGTTTGATTAGCATGTGTCTGCAAATTTCTTTGTTTCATTTAATTTGGGTAATTCCAAGTCATTATTTCTTCATATACACTTTTTTTCTATATTTCTATATTCTCTCTCATTTGTTATTAAAATTATATATATGTTGAACATTTGGATAACATCTAACAGTTGCCTGAAACCATTTCATTTTTCTCCAATATTTATTCTATTCTTCACCTCGAGTAATTTCTATTGATAGATTTTAAAATTCACTTTCTCTGTACTCTGTAATGTTCAACTGTTCAATTCACCCAGTAATTTTTTTTTAATTTGAGAAATTGTATTTTTTCAATTCTAGAACTTCTTTCTTCTGCTGCTGTGAAGAGTTCCTATTACTCTGCTGAGAATTTTTTGTATTAAAAACATGTTTTGTAAAACATGTCAATGAATGTTTAGTTTTTTTAACATTGAAGATAATTATAATAGCACTTTTAAAACTTTGTTAGTTCCAATATGTGGTTCATATTAGGGTCAAAACAGTTGATTTTCTTTTCTCTTGAATATATGCTGTTTTCTTGGTCTTCTGTGTACCAGGTAATTTTAGATTATATTCTGAATATTATAAATGTTAAAATATGGAGGTTCTGGTCTTGTTATTTTTCTCTAAGTGTTATTCCAGCAATTGCTAAATTCTGAAACAAAAGAATAAACAAAGAAGATCCAAACCCTGAATTATGTTCTTCGAATCTAGTGTCACAAACAGATTTGGAAGCAAATAAATTATAAAACAGTTTAAAAATTGCTGTTAACAAAAGTATCAATAAGGTAGGTGAAGTCGAGGGAATTATTATAATAACTCTGTTTTAAGGTGAGAAGTAAAGGTTCATAGATGAGAATGACATTTGAATTAGGTCTTGAAAGATGACTTGGTGTTTCCCAGATAAAATGTGTGGCAAAAGGCTTCCAGACAGAAATAACAGTAAATACAAATAATCATTTTTCCATGTGTTACCCTTATTTTTCTCTGTTTTTTTAAGCAAAAATTTAAATATTTAATATATTAAAGTTTATATTTTGAAAAATGCTTGCCTTTTTTCAAAATAAGTATGTTTGCATGTATGTATTAATATAGATTAGAACAATGGTAATGATAATTCTAATCACAATATAGAGAACAAATTTGGGAAGGGAAAATTATAACAAAGAAGACCATCTAATTTTTTAGTAGAGTAATTTTAGGGATCTGAACCACATCAATGATAGTGGGTATTGAAACTTGAGATTGTATTGGAAAATATATCAAATGGAATTGAATTGACTTGGCAGTTAATTGTGAGTAAAATGAGGTGTACATAGTAAATATTAGTAAAATAAGACTCCAAGATTTTATTTATTTATTTAGTAATTATGTTAGAGAGAAGAAAGAGATTTTCAAGATGGAGGAATAAGTTTCATTTAGTCATCATTGAGTTTGATGTATATGTGTTGTAAATTATGACCTTTATGTCTATTAGGAAATCTAAGTAGACAACAAAACAATAACCTGCCTTTTTATTTTTGGTGATTTCACTATTTATTATTTCTTTCCTCTTTGTGTTTTGCCCTAATTATTCAAATGTTTCTTAAGCACTGTTTGTTCTGTCCACCTATCCCTCCATAAATCATTGCAAAAACTTCCTGGCAAAATACAGAACATGTATCTTTATTAACACAATGTATGTTTATTAATTCATTGTCTTTCTTTTCGTGGTCTATCAATTATTTTATCACAAAGTTCTACATAATTTACATGCTACATATCTTAATTTTGGACTGTCAGAATGGTTATTACATTTCTGTGGTTGCTTAAACTATAACTACAATGTCCATTATATTTTCTTCTCCAGAAAACATTACTCACTTTCAACTTGAAAGGTATTTGTTACAATATCAGTGTGAGATCTTTTACCTCCACTTCATATATGAAATAACTGAGACTTCACATTTTAACAATTTTTCAGAGGCAGGCCTAGAAGAGGTTTCTGATGACTACATTGTTTTCTTTTGCATCATGCTTTCTCTCAGGTCAAAATTGGATTATACTTGCCATTTTATTATATTTTTTCTTTGATGCTAGACAGTAATAATTATGAACATCCTTGAGTATGCAAAATGACAACCTAATCATATGAGTGGAATTTCTGTCATATTCATTCCTTTCAATAAATAAGTCAAATATAATCTTTAAAACCATCTTTATGATAGATTTCTAAAGCTACCTAGGAAGGAAAAATATCACTTCATTTGCTATAACCATGAATGCATTAATAGTTTCTCATATCTGATGCCTAAACATAGCACAACAGATGAAACTTTCATCTTGTAATTTTCTTTCTTTTTTTTTTTTTTTTTTTTGAGACTGAGTCTCACCGCATTGCCCAGGCTAGAGTGCCATGGCATTAGCCTAGCACACAGCAACCTCAAACTCATAGGCTCAAGCAATCCTCCAGCCTCCTGAGTAGCTGGGACTACAGGCACTCATCATCATGCCTGGATAATGTTTGTTTATATTTTTAGTTGCCTGGATAATTTTTTTTTTCTATTTGTAGTAGAGATGGGGTCTCTCTCTTGCTCAGGCTGGTCCTGAACTGCTGACCTCAAGCAATCCTCCCGGAGTGTTAGAATTATAGGTGTGAGCCACTGTGCCAAGGCTGAAACTCATATTAAACATCAATTCATATTGCAAAAATCTGAGAATTAAAAAAAAATTAAAAAATTAAATTCCTTTGCCTCCTCTGCTACTTTTTTAAAAATTATAGTTAGGAAATAGATCTGCATACTAATATAAATATTATTCCATAAAGAGCATACATTACTTTGTTAATGCCTGTATGCTTACATCAAGATAATGTCCAGTAATTCAATTAAATTAATATAATGTAAAAGGAGAGATTCCCTTAATAATGTAACAGTGCAGTTTCTGGGTAAAATATATTACAATATTTATGGTCATTTACTCAAACCTCTATAAACTTTACTAGATATTGCTTTATGAATTTTGCAGTATGACACAAAAGCAAGCTCAATGAAGCAGCTATTTCTCTACCAGTTGAAGATAATAAACTACTTTACTAACTGTTCATTTATATTAAAGTTGTCCTTCATAAAGTACTGGTGATATATATTTTTAGTATTTGCTTCTACTCTTATGGTATGCAAATATAATCATTATACCATTTTACTGAAGTGTTCAGCATGTTTCTACACCTGCTATATTGTTGAAAATGAATTGTGATAGCATGCAATGTTAATATAAAATGCCAGGAATATTGCTCACATAATACAATTTTCACATAATAGCATTTAAAAACCTCAATTTTGCTCTTGCAAACCTCAGTTATGTTCATAAGCAGACAGATGAGGTACTAAGTGTTCTATCTCTTTTGAAAATGGCCATTCTCTCTAGGGATCAAATAGTAATACTTCTTGGAAAAACAGTATTTGTAGAATCAAAGAACAAAATATTAATCTGAGTTAAATCTAAATCTGTTGCTTTACAGCTATTGGAATTTAGAAAAAGGACAGGATTCTCCCTATGAATAATACAATGGGAAGTTGATAATCTGTCTGGTGAGCTATACATTTCCCTTTCCATTTCATAGAACGTATTGAGCCCTAAAAAAATTTATTAGTGACAAAATTGAGTTACATAGTAATGCTTCTGACCAAAGATAGGATTCAGCTTTATCTTTTGAAGTTTTAAGAGCTTTTCAGAGACAACACATATAACTATTTCCCCAAGTGTTTATTTACTAGTTTTGCCCATAAGGTATTCTATCTGACCTATTAAGCAAATTTGAAACCAGATAGTATGGGTCCTTAAGACTACCTGTGAAAATAAAAACCATGGAGTTCCAAATGGCAATATCTTTGCTAAATGTCTTGAACACAGAATTTTAATTTTGGGACAAGAAGTTATTTACTTTTAATGATTCTTTAACTTCTTTTCTTGTGCCATGTTGTACGTTAATTCTTCAAATTTTTGTATTACTGAGTGAAATAAACAAATATAATATCTTTTAGCTGTTTGCTCTACTGAGAATTATGGGGGAGACGAAGCCATTTACTGGTTTTTTTTCATTTTCTCCCATTACAAATTTATTCCTGATGTAGCTGGATGATAGTGGCATCCATGTCACATGATTGTTAAGGCAGGAGAAATATTAAAATCATTCTTATCTGAAGGTGAGACCCGCCTTTGCAGGTGTGATCACAGAGGCACTGCCAATGTCAATGGCAGCTCTGCAAGGTACTCTTAGTTTTCAGATGAAAGAAGGGCGCTGAAGAATCACCATGAAAATCTCTGCCCTGCCACATAGAAGCATCCTCATTTGTAATATCTCCATCCACAAAATGGGGATAGCAAAACGTGATACAAATGTGAGAATTACAAATGTATGCATATAATGTAAATAAAACATTAGAAACCTAGAAATAGTCAACAAATAGTTTTACTATTATCAAGAAGAAGGATACTCAATATATTTATTTTTTTGAATCTTTGTTTTCCATTTTTATTTATTTTTATTTCAGAATAATACAAAAGTACAAATATTTTGGTTACATGGATTGTTTTTGTAGTGCTTGAGTCAAAGTTATAAGTGTGTCCATCACCCAGATAGTGTACATTGTACCCATTAGGTATGATTTAGCCATTCCCTTCTCCCTCCCAACCTAATTGATTTCCATTGAATTTACCTCCATCTGAGCACATGAGTGCCGATTGGTTAGTTATAATCTAATAGTAAGTATATGTGGTGTTTGTTTTATCATTCTTGCAATGCTTCACTAAGGATAACTTATGTATGTTTATGGGAAAGAACTATTTATAGTTTGGTCAAAAAAATAGAAAAAGCAAAACAAAAAAATATAAGGCGCAATTGAGAGACTTTCTGAGGGAAAGTCTGATATAAAACAAAGAATTATTAAATATGTTATTAACGTCTTAGGCACTGATATAGGTGCTAGAAACAGAGCTGTGGATTGTAACACCAGATCTCTCTGTTCCTACTGTGTGAAAAATTTTGGGGGGAATGGGCAGAATGTGGTGGATTATTTTATCTAGGAGTTAGAAAGAGGCAAAACAATGAAATAAAATGGAAAACAAAACATGAACCAGATGATAATAGACACTGATAACTAGAAAGAAGAAACAAAACTGATTATATGAGGAAGAATGGGAAGGATTATGGTCAATGACTTAGACTGAGATGATTGGGGAGGCCTCTCAGGGAGTAGAAAGTTAATTAAAATTCTAATGGTTGCATTTGAGAGAAAATATTCTAGTGCACACGAAGAGTTCTGAACCTGAGAAGAATTATATGAAAGAATGCGGGAGATGTAGAGTGGAGCCCTTTTGTGACAAATGCTGGTAGTCATGTGATGATGTCTAGTTGGGCTTCATTTAGAAAATATATCCAAAGTATGAACTGTCTACTGATCCAAATATTCAGGTGCATTTTGTAAAGTTAAATACATCTTTTTTAAATTAGGTATATTTAGATAGGTCTTGTTAATGAGATAAGAAACACCTATATTTGGCTCCCCACAAAGAATTATTATACTGGCTGTATTGATCAAGGGAAGAAGTTTGGTATTATATATATTTGTGGTTCCTCAAACTGGCTGGATATTCCTCTTCTCCAGGCCCTGCAACTCTGTTTCTGTACCTGTGAATTACGCTATTTTCAGGTAGTTCAAAAAGTCATGTATGAACTGGTTAGGCTAATTTCAGTAGTTTGTATTTTATTAGGACATATGGAGAGCCACAAGAAAGCTTTAAGCTGGGGAGTAACAAATGAATCCATATTTTAAAGGGACTACTCTGACTGCTTTGTGATAAACGGATTACTGGAAGGCATCAGTTGTAGTGGGGTGACCTGTCTGGCAGCTATTGTTAAGATTACAAGTAATCAAGTTTCAAAGGTACTTCAAGGAGAGAAGAAATAATCGATAATTCTATGCCCAATCAAGTTGTCATTGAGATAAAGTTAACAGCATATTTGTTAAAATATAAAATGTTTAAGTTAACGTATAGCATGGAACACTACTCAGTCATAAAAAAGATGTATTAATACCATGTGCAATAATCTGAATGGAATGGAGACCGTTCTCCTAAGTGAAGTGTATCAAGAATGGAAAAACAACCACTACACATGTTCTCACTATTAAATTGGAACTAACTGATAAACACACATGTGCATAGATGGAAGTAAAACTCAGTGGAAATCAATGAAGTGGAGGAGGGAGGGAGAGAAGGGAAAAAATCAACCTAATGGGTACTATGAAAACTATTTGGGTGATGGGCACACCTTCAGCAGGGACTCAACCATTACAAAAGTGATTCATGTAACCTAAAACATCTGTACTCCCTTAATAATTTGAAATTAAAAATGTTGAAGCTAATGGAATTTTAAAATTCTTAAATAAAAAGTCTATTATAAAAATAAAGCTGCATATTAAGACAAAGCCAAGAATAAGGGAGATGGAATGAGTGAAGAAAACATATCAAATAAACCAGGTAAATTATCAATTGCTAAGTTTTTATCTTTTCAATTGTTATTTGTAGAAAACTAGTTTATGTATCCTTTTTGTAAACTCACAGCCTGTAGTTAAGAAATTTCTTCTCCAAGACTTGACGAGCCACTGCCAGTGAATTCTACTCTACCACTTAAGGCTCAGGAAGTAGCAGCATGCTTAGGAATGCTATTATCAGGGACACATTGGGGAAAATTCAAAGATTTGTAAACATTTGTAAGTTACTTCCAGTAAAAGTCATCATCTTGTACCAAGGCACAAGGAGCCACCAACTCTAAACTTTAACATAAAGAAAGGCAGCAAAGGAACCGATGCCTGCACCATTTCAGAAGCCAATAGACTCAATCCCATCATGGTTAAAAGACAGTTAAACCCAAGTCATTACTGGATGTCCAAGTATTGATGATCATCCTTCATCCAGATTTACATCCCAGTCAACCTATTACTAGTATTACCAAACACTTTCAGGGTCCTCTCTTGGGGTCTGCTTCACTCTAATCCCATTCTCTCAATTTCTCAGCCTTTTATCTGTATCCTTTTGCCTTGAATAGTGTATGCTCAACTCTGAATTCATATTGCAATCACTCTTAGAAATTAAAAACAAAAATCTCTTTCTGCCCTGTATGCAGACCGGCCTAAATCAAAGGACACAACTTAAATAAACACAGCTTAAGAAACAATTGTCTTCAGACAACAAGCTCTGCTGCAGCCTTCTAAAGTCGAGGCTCCTCTTTCATACATCATGTATGTCAGAGACAAGGGGCTGAGTAACTGTCCTCATGGTTCCTCACCAATACTTCCAGACATTACTCTTTCTCTTGCCTTTAAAAGGAAAACAAAAACCATTCATTCTTTGAGATGTGTTAATATGTTGTCTCACTGTACCAGTGTGTCTCAAACTTTACTGTGAACCACATGGGGTTTTGTTAAAATGCAGTGCAGACTCTAATTCGGTAGGTCTGGAATAGACCTAAGATTCCGCATTTCTAAAAACTCACAGGACATCAGTGCTGCTGGTCCGTGGAACACACCTGAAAAGTACAGCTCAATATCACCCTCTCTTCCTGGGATTCTCCTGCATACTCTTCCTGTTCTGTTGCTCAGTTTTAGCCTCTGGTGCAACAAATTTACTTCCTTCCCTATTTCCTTTCCTCATTCCAATGATATCAACATCTGTATAGATGAAATAATCTCTCCTGCTTTGTTGATGTATTTCTTGATGAAATAAAGAAAAAAAAAAGGATAAAAAGAAATAATCTCAACCTGGACTTTCTGTGTCTTCATCTTAACATTCAATAATCTTTCCCTCTACTTCACCTCAATACTTGTACCTTACCTGTGAGAAACAAGACTACTTTTGATACCTCTGCTTTAAATATCTGTTCCTCATCTTATTCCCTTCTGCTGTATCATACTGTGTATCCATGGCCTTATAGTTTCCCTCATTTTGTGTCTTCACTGCCATAATTCCTTGAATTCATCAAGACCCTGACCACTTTGACACTACTTTCTCAGATGGGCATGTCATGGATTCACTTCCCTTTCTCTCATTCTTGGTGGGGAACAGAGGCAGGCAAGAATATTACTCCTTCTAGCATCTGCAATCGGCACTCAGCCCACTAACCACTGAGTATTTTGTTTCATGTGATTCTGTTGGGGGCCTGGACCCCTATGCACAATGATCCTCAGTGACCCAAAAAATGTATACATCCACTAAGTGAATAATTTTCTCTGTTTGGAGATTGAGGATGGAGCTTGTATTTCTGAAAAAAGAAACAAAAGGAAGGGTGATAAATGTCTCTATTTTCTCTAAGTAGAACTAAGTAGTTTATATTAATATTACTTAAGTTTCCAGCCTTGTTTCGTACAATACTATTTCCGGCACTAGGCTTATTACTAAATTTTCATGTGCTTATTTTTACCGCTTCTTGTGGTTTCATGAGCATTTTATTGGAAATTTGAGAAAAAGCATGTCAATGCTAGCAGGACATAATTTTACAGTAGAAGTTCAAAAATAATTTAGGAAGTTTTTAGGGAGTGATTAGAGAATGTGCACACTTAAGCGACCAGCTCTGGAAAACATTCACTTCAACAGGATTTGATCCATAATGATGTGTATGCTTCTAAGTACATTTTCTTCTGTGTTTTACTGCTCTGCATTTACGAATGCATAATAAATTGCTGTGGTGATCTTAAATGTTAAAGCAGTTCAGGTTTTGACTAATGGATCTGAAAGCCCCTAGTTTAAATTAAAAGCAAAATACAATTTACTTAGGTTATTTTCATTTTCTGTCTAGTCTCACCTTTACTGATTTCTTATTATTTGTCTTCCTGGTTGTTTTATATAGCTAATTTACTTTTGCTTGCAATCTCAAAAAAACAATAAAAACACTAAAACCAAACTTGAAAAAAAATTCCTTATATCATGCCTTATGCCTAATACATTTAAAATGACCTAACCAACTACAAACATCCTTAGTAGAAAAATAGCCATTTGTATATTTTAAAGAATTTGTAGAATAAGCTTTCACATGAGGTTTAAAGATGTTTTTGAGTATATCACATATTAGAACTTGAATTGGGATAGATATTAAAACATCAGAACACCAAAAAACGCTTTATCAAATAAAACATTAAGTAACAAAGCACAGAATGACATATCCCCAAGGGTGTGCCTGCTAGAAAAGCAGATTCTCAAACTTAGTCCAGTCACTTGGCCTTCACAAGATATACAAGGAGGATTTGCCGCACCAGAAGAACCCATTCATATCTTTTCCCTTGCCTAGTCATCATGTTTTCAGTTCAGGAAGGTCTTCAAAGACAGGGACCTAATTGAGCTTAAACAACATTTATGACTTAATAGCTTTGAATGGGTAGACACAATAAGGTGAGAATTTTGAAGAAAATGTCAATATCGATTTGCAGTCTCATCACACCAAAGCAAGTAACAACCTTATTTTTATCTGAAATCACTACTATTTATCATAAGAAAGAAAAAATGTTTGGCCCCAGTACTTTTTAATAAAAGTATAGGCAATTATGTTGGTTTCAGTTCTCATATACTACTGAGCCATCTTTTGATTCTATAATTTGAAATCATGAAATGTGGACCAGTTATATAAACATTTATTGGGCTCATAATCAATGAGGAAAAAATATAAATAAGATATTTTTGAGTCAGGCTTTCCTGACTCAAATTATTTTTCACTATTTTGCTCTTTAATCTTGTATACATCATCTAAAATCTTGAAACTTCAGTTTTAGAAATAATAAAATGAGAATAATAATATCTTGTTTTCAAATTTAACAAGGATTAGCTAAGCAATGATGCTATAAGATATTGAGTTCAGTGCCTGGCATGGATATTCACCCATTCACTCATTTATTTAACAAAATTTGAATATGTACCATATTACAGACATTTTGAGAATAAAATAAGACACAATTATTAATTTGCTATGATGCCTAAAAAATTGCAAGTAGATAAGAATAATTATTTTATGAGTACTTGCAACTATGCCATGCCTACTTAACTTAAATAAAAAAATTACATAAATTAAAGGAAACAAACAATTATGCTTTGAAATCCAAAGAGACTTATTGGCTAATTGCCAAGTAAAAATTCTTTCTTCCTCTGGGGGAATAATGAATATACAAATATTAAGAAAGATTATTCACTCCAATGTTACATCCTAATGCAAAGCTTGAGCTATTATTTTTTTAAAGAAATTTTTAAAAATAAATTACAAAAAGAGAAAGAATAAAAGCATAATATATCCTGTAAAGTTATGTTTTACTTTGTTGAGTTAAATGTGCTTTTGGCTAATTTTGAAATATCCTATTGGTAAATGGTGGAAAGTCACCTCACAGTGTTGTAAATGAGAAAAGTTGCAATTAAATACAATTGATTGAATTAAGTTGGGCATAGGGCTATATATGGGTATTTCACTTTCCATCAGGAAAGCAAGGACATGAAGAGTCCTTTGCACAGAGCTTAACTTTCTGCGACAGTTTGTGATACGGATTCACTACTCAAACTTATGAAATAATTGGAGTCAGGGGAACAGGGGAACACTCTAAAAGCAAGGGATTGACAAACCAGAGTAGGTTAATATAAGTTCATTACTTAAATGTTGTGCCTTGTGAAAAGTGAAAGAAGATTTGGTGAAAAACTTCCAATTGATGACTATCTTATGGCTTTTTAACCTTTCATAGCTGATTCATAAACCACACATGCATGCATGTACACACACATGCATACGATCATATTCAGGTTAATCTGGCAAGGAGAAAGTAGTTTCTTAACATTTTAGCCAAGAATTTCCCTAAGTTCTGAACTGGTAAAAATATCTACTTTATCAGAAGCATGCTCATAATAAATTTAACATTAGAAACAAAGGGGATCTTGTAGACCATTTACATATGGATAGAAATAAGCATTTATGATTAAAACTAGATGTTCCTTGTACATCACAGTAAGAAAAGTTACAAACCATTATTTCCAGAAGAATGAATTTGATATATTAAAAGTCTATGGTATACTAAAGAATGTGATTTGAACTTGAATCTTTAATCTGTTCAACTCAAACAAAAAGAAAAATTTAATCTGCACTTATATTTGTGATTTTGTAACTTTTATTATAACTTAAACATCCACATATCTAATGAATAATGTACATATTACCTCTCTTGATCATATGAATCCCCATTAAATCATATCAACAGTCACACTAATAGATAAATGCAAAGTGTTCTTACTAGAAAAAGCAATGCTCGTTAATCAGAATCACAGAAATCTTGAAAATTTCCAGAAACCAGCACTGACCAAGACCTTAATTGTTCATGTAAATGTTCTGTGAAGTGTTTGAATAGATGTAATTTATTTACTTAGAAATTACCACACAGATTCTCTCTCTCATCACACACCTCTTTTGTATTCACTATGATTTAATGGTTTCTTGTTCCAAACTAGTCCAAGCCAATTAAAAAGCAAATAAATAGTCGCAGTGGAGGGTAAATTGCCTTCTCTGTCTTCATGAAGCATGTGTGCACCAGTAAGATAAGATGTTGTCAATCTGTTAAAATCTCAGTGAATCCATCCTCCTCCACCACTAGTAGCAGAAAAGCTTTAACACTTTGAACAACTAGGAAGGGTCATTTGTCTAAGTTGTGGCAAAACCCAGGGGGCAGAAAGGCCATAGTATTTCTTGCAACACATCAATCTTGACTTTAAAATAACAAAAAATGTTCCAAAAGGGTCACCATTAAACACTCTTTGTTCATGGCTTAATTCAACCTCCTTTTCCCCTTCATATATCTGAAATAGAATAATACTGTACATTGTGTTCATAAAAACACAACAAAGCCAATAGCATTAGGGTTGTTAGATGTAGACAATTCATCTGTATAGTCTCAATAAAAACAGTTGCTGATCTGCCTGTTTCGAGCGACTTAATGCTGTCACTTCCTCATCACTCTCTACCTCCACCAATTGTAATTGTTTAGAATTTTGTATTTATTGCCTAGAACAATAATGGGTATTATGATTAAGGCATAAATGACAGAAAATGATAGACATGTTAATTATACAGTTCCACCTTAATGTTAACTGTCAGTGTACTTTCAAGAATATGTGTCTATTATTTCTATTTTGATTTACGTTTAGTATTACACATTAATGCTGTTGTAATAAACAATCTGACTAAATTTTTTGAAGTTTGACTGCTGACAGCTTTTAAACCTTACTCCTTCCTGATCCCCTACTTCCCCACATCTAAGAAAGCAGATAAGAAAGGTTGGGTGCTCCCCACTTTGGTACAGGTGACAAGTTCAAACCATGTACAGGAGCCCTCATTCTGGCTCCACTCCATGACAACAATAAAGACCCAAAGCCAGTCTCCTTTCCTTGCGTTTGGGCCAGCTTAGGAGGTCTGCCCTTCTCTCCCCAGAAAAACCCCACTATGTTAGTAATAAATCTTTTTGTACCCTCTTGGTGTGTGTGTGGCTTCATCAGTCTCTGCATCTGAACCAAGTTTTGAGTGGGGGTCATTCTGCATCTTCAGGTTATCCAAAATAGCTTTATAATTTAAGAATATAATACAAGAAGTACCTAGTGAGATTATGAAGTATTGATTCCTAGACCTGCTTCAACTTTGTGAATTGGATAGTCTAGTGAGATACCAAGAAGCCAACATATTTTTTTTTACATTTTTAAAAACAATTTTTTCTGCCATTTATATCAATTTTTGAGAAACAAAATTTTACACTTTTCCTTGGGTAAACTCATTAGCTCTTTCTTCTAAAGTTCTGCTTTATCTTATGCATTATTCTTCCATTCTTCTCTGTGGCTTCAACCTTTCTATTTCTATTGGTAACAAGACCTTTTAGCATAGCAATGCGTTCAATTTACTTCTATCTTATAAATAATGAAGTAAAACTGGAGAGATATCAGTAATAAATTAAAAATGTCATAATGGTCTCTTACATCAATTCTTACTAGATTTGACAAATTTCTAGTCCTATTTACACATGGATCCCAATATGCTGCTTGACTTTTTCACCTCATGTAATTCTTTGCTGTGTGCAATTTCCAAGTGGCAGTTAAAGGACAAGCACCTGGCTGCTCACATCAGAAACACAAGAGGGAGGAGTTGTTATTAAAACACAGATATTTAAGGCCATTCCACAGATAAGTCTGGTATAGGGTCCGAAAATAATTATTTTTAAGAAACACTCCTTTAAGATCTCTGTGTAGTCAGCCATGTATAGAAACACTAGCAATGGATGTGTTCTGGAGCCTCAGAATATTTTAGAGCAGGAAGTTGCCATTTATTGTGCCAAGTTTTCTCTCCAACTGGTGCAGCCCAGCATGTCAACTGATGAAAAAGGACTGCCATTCCAAAAAGCCTGGGGGATGGTGCTCAGGAAGCCCCTGCTAGGAGTTGGATTTGGTTCTCTCAACTCATCCCTCTCAGCTAACAGGTGCCCCCCTGCTGAAAGCTGTTGTCCTGAGGCTCTTTTGGATTGTGGTAAGAGTGAATCCATCACACTGGAGGACCCCTATCTGAGGCTATTAGCGATGCACCTGGTCTTGGCAATTGATAGAAAAGGCAACACTGTGCCAGGGGAAACTTCACACAATGGAAACTGTCTCCAACTTCTGCTTTTTAACAACATTCTTAACTCTACAATCATCAAAATATAAGCAGGTTTTGTGGTATATGAAAACGTGATAATCCACTCAACAGAGTTCTACTTAAGTCCTTTAGTGGCAAAAATACAGTAAACTAATAGATTTTTACAAAACATCATTGGGACTATAAAAAGTACTTACATAGCACATTGAGTAGAGAAGAACATTTGAATTCCTAGAAATAATGTATATATTTATCTACATAGTAAAAATAAAATTAATATTTTGCAAAATACCTATCTTTAATCAAAAATTTTCTTACTTTTGTCTATTTTCGGAAAAGAAAACTAATCTGTAAAGCAATTCTTAAATTTTAAATGTAGCCCACAGAAATACAATAAGCAAACTACAGAGGAGAGCAGATAATCAATATTGTAAATATTTTCAATGGTTTTAATCTAGTTATAATTATAAATTGAAGAACACTAAATGATTTTAACATTTTCCATCTGAAAATATGCACCGGTGGTACTAATTCTATAACAGCATGATTAATGACATGTCTTGTGCAATTATTTATAAATTAGACACCACATTTTAAACCCCTAAAACTTTTATTAACACATAAACTTTACTTTGACTCAATGAGGCCCACAGTCATACATAAATAAATAGGTTGTTTAGTTCAAGGAAATGACCTTAGAAAAACAATGAGAATATATTCTCCATTCAGAATTCCAATTTATATGTTTTATATATGTATATTCTCTATATACCCAGGCCTATATTTATATAAAAAATCATAACCATTACGTAATGAAATAATGTATTTTATATGTTTACAACATTTTATATGTTTTCCCCTATGAAAAGGGGAAGAGGTAGCAATTAGAGAAGATTAAATGTTAAGCAAAATTTAAAAATAAAATTACATAAATTCCTCATGAAATCAGAACAATCAGTAACTGCATTATAACAGAGACACTCTGAGTATAGAGAAACTGAATCTTTTACAACGAGCACCAAGACTGCCTCCCACTTGACTTGGAGAAACACATTCCCTTTACCATACTGGGCATTATACATCTGCCCATTCCTCCCTTGCTTGAAAGAATATGCTATTCCTGTATTTCAAGATGGTATTTCTATTTTCTGAGACTGTTTACAAATACCCTTGAAAATGTAGTCTGGAAAAGAAGTTAGTGTTTCTACTCATAAGGCTTCAGAAATCTGGGAGATTTTTAGAGTATTGCCTCCCAACAATATACTGAAAGATGTTGTGATTCAACTAATAATGCAAGTGAAACATGAACTATGTAAAATTTCTGTAGAACTACTAATACAGATAGAACATAAACCAACATGACTTTCTTAGATTGCAAAATGACAATGTGTATGGAGAACCCAATAGTGTTTGAATACTTTATTATTGTATAATAATTTCACCTTGAGGAAAATTATACTAAAGAATAAAAGGTACAGAAAAATATTAATGACAAAACAGTTTATTGCAGCTGTATTTTTCAGCCTGAAACAGGAAGCCTATGTATCTAATAATAATGTTGAATTATATGTGTAAATATATTTTATATATGTATAAATATGTAAAATGAAACATTATTCAGGCAGACATTGAACACATATTTACTCAGACTTTTAATGAGGTGTGTGACAGAATGCCAGTTGTCCCCTCAATATCCACTTCCTTTTTTCCCCCGGCATATGATCTCCCAAATGAAGTCTACATTTCCCAGCCAGAGGGATCCATGGGCTAAGATCTCAAAGGTTAAACATCTACAGAACAAATATGTGTGAAACTTCCCTTTCACTCATTAAAAATAAATGGCTTACTCAATACTTCCTCTATTTTTTCTTCCCATGAGCAAAAGCACAGATATGGTAAATACCCAGTTTTAACCATACAAACAATAACAGTAATTTAATTGATGGCAGATCTCAAACGGAAGCAACTGTCCTTTTGAATGACTTTTGGGGAGTAGATCTGGCCCATCAGTCAGAACTTCCCATGCTCAAATTATTAAGAGATAAATATTTACCTTATTCAAATCATTATATTTTGGGGTCTATTTTTTACAGCAGCTTAAACTTTACCCTACCCAATTAAGGTAGAAGAGTAAAATATCCAAAGTTATCTTTACAGAATAATTTAAAATAAATATAAACTGGTAAGGAGAAGGAATAAATTGAGAAAAAATGTTAAAAAGTTACATTTGGGAGATAAGATTGGAAATAAATATTATAATGCCATTTCTTCACATTTTTAAAAATATTTTAGAACAATGGGCAATGTTTTTGAAATTGGAAAACAAGTGAATGCAAATTAAAAATTAAAGTTATTTAAAAATAGTTATAAATTTTAAAATGTGCTCTCCAAAACTTTATTAGAAGTGGTAAAAATGCAAATAACTAACTCTGTTTGAAAAAGAATAAAGTATATGAAGAAGAATAAACTCTTCATTTGGGACACAAAAGTGAAAGGAGAAGTTTATTTTTTAATTTTTTATAAAATTGTATATATTTCAGGAGTACAACCTGATGTTTTCATATACATACACACAGGGAAATGGTTACTACAATCAAGCTAATTAATATATCTATCTCCTCACAGTTACCTTTTTGTTGTATATAGTGAGAAGAAATTAATTTTATATGAGAATGAAGTAGTAATTTTGCTTGAGCCTAGGTAAGTAAATAAAATTCAAAATAGAGAGGGGAAAGAATTTCAATTTAACATTAAGTAGGGATACATTTTAGGACTGGTAAATTACATTGTGGGGCTAGGGTACTCCATACATATCAGAAAATTTGGGGGCACAAGTTATAAATGAAAAATGGACAAGATCTTGGGACACTGATGGTTGTGCAAAGTTGGGAAAAATGAGAAGTTTTTGAGAAAGTCTGTGATCACAGGAGTGATAGGAGATTTGTAAGTTTGGAAACTGGAAATGATTTGGATTGGAACCTTGTAGTGGCTATGGAAGTTGAATGGTGAGTGATGTCACACTTCAGTAATTTAGACTCATGATGTCTGCTTATCTCTTATTTTGGAAAAGAGACTTGAGTTCCTAAGGAAATGATGAAGAAAATCTGATATTTCAATTATAGATGGAATGCTTTAGGTTATTTTATTTTCAATGATTGGAGAGTAAAATAAATCACATAGCATTATTTTCTATTTTTAGAACATTTAGTCAGATACATTTCCTAAGTTATCCTGAACTAAAAAGATAGCTTTTCAAAAGACAAATTTATTTTATGAAATTGTGTGTTTTTTTAGTATGAATGTTACTGAATTTGTTTTTTTTCCCATTTTCCCTCTTACTTGGTATTATTCATCTAAAACTTGTTTGTAATTGAGATAGAAGACCTGTGATTTTAATGTTGTGTCATTCCAGATACGTGGTTATGAATATAGGACTGTTTCAGTGGATTAGATATACACATAAATATTTTTATTTAAAAAAAAATTACTTATAGATGATTTAGCACAAAAAAATTCTCCAAAATAATTTTGATACTGTTAAATAGCATTTAAGTTAACAGTAAAATGGGAAATCCCATTCTATTTTTTTTTTTTTAAATCTAGAATCAGAGTCCATCTGCATAATTTGGCATTTTGGCACTAAATGTTATTTGTGATTTTTTTTTGATATGTTTGATTTGGAATTTTAGTACTAACCATTAATTGTGATTTTATTTGATTATACTCAGCTCTCTGGGATGCTTGCTGGAACAAAACTTTGCAAATGCAAATTGGTCTATGTATCTCAGTTACTCTATAATTGGCTTTAACTAGTTGGAAATTTGGAAACAGCAATACAAGCTTCAAACTTTTTAAAAAATTCCATAATATTGTTCTATAGAAAACATATTTTGAATCTTTTACATGCAAATTTAATGAAAACATTAATTTTCACGACAGAAAGAAATATGTATATATTTATTCTAAATGATTCATCAATGTCAGAAAATAAAGACAAATCAAAATTTCCTATCAATATGGCCTTCTCCTTGAATCTAAAATCAAACATATGCTATATAGTACATCGAAAATTTTGTACCTCTTTTACTAGAAAAATTTGACCAGTAATGTATTCTTCATGAATAAAATAATTAAGCCATATGGGAGTATGTGTAAATTAGATACATATGAAAGTATTAGGCAATATAAATTTAGAGAAAATATGAATAAATCAGAATAAACTTTCTTGAAAATTATAAATTTTTGAGCAGGAATAAATAGTAAGTTGTAGTTACGTTTATAATTTAAGCAGATTATTACTATGGTAAAACTATATCATAATCATTTTTTATAGTTAGAATTATTTCTAATTATTTCTAATAGGAAGAATATCTGAGCTACTTTAAGAAAACTAGCAAAGTTTACCCTAAAAAGACTTCAGAGATGTAATATTTCAACATGTGACAATATTTATAACACATATGTCAGATCTCAGGAAATGATTTATCTACTTCATCAACATAAACAAAACATGACAAACGGAATTAAATGCAAATGGAAAAATAAATTTCTAATGCACATGAAGATTAAACCAATGCAAACATGCATGTATTATAATCAAAACAGTTACCAGACAAAAATTACAAAATTATAATTTATTTCTTCATTAATAAAGCACTGAATATATGTTACACATCTAGAGAATACACAGGTAAACAACATCAAAGAAGTCTTCAGACTTCTTACCTTATAGGATTAAGGGTCCAAGTAAGAAGATAAATATCAAGCAAATAATCACCCAAATAAATATATAAATAATGGATAACAATAAGGAAAGACTGATATATGGTTTCATGAGACCTCATAATAGAGGAATTTACTCCAATTAGTTTCTCTAAAGAAGTAAAGATTTACTTATGAAGCACCATAATAACTCAATTACGCCCAGAGTCAGATAATAGGTAGTTTGGGGAGACCATTACGATGAGAAGAGCAGAACGTTCAAAGGTGCTCAGGTACTTGGCCTATGAGGAAATGACATAGAGTCCACCTGAGGTAAGGTGGAGAGGTAAGACTATGCTCAAACTGGCAACCTTGTTAAAGACTGATCATTTGATATTAAAGCAATAGGAAAGCATTGGAGAGTTTTGAGCCAGGGATGGAGTGGAGAATCAGTCAGAAGTTTAGATTTCTCTTTAGGAAACTTCTGTCTTTAGTGCATAGAAAGAAGAATCTGAGGAGAAAAGAGGATTAGGGGAAAGTAGGAAGCTAGTAAATTAGCTTAGGTGAATGATAATGGCAGCTTGAAAATAAGGATTAGAAAGAAAGTGAGAGAGGTCGGTAGAATCAAGAAATACTGAAGAGGTAAAATAGAAAGGATTGGTGATGGATCAGGTGGGATTTGGGAACTGGAAGAGAGCAAGAGATATAGGTGATGCTGTAGAAGGATCAAGTTTGCAAAACTAAATCATATGTTTGTTTATGAATATGTTGAGTTTAAATATATTTAAGATATTCACTTGGAAAACGTAACTAAACATTTGTATCCAAAGGTGTGGAGTTTGGATAACATAAAATTTTGTAAGTCTACTATACACTGGGGATAATATAACCCTACAGTCAAAGAAGAGATTGCCTACACAGTATTGTGAGCGATAAGAACAAAGTGTAAAGAATTCAGAAACCCTTAAATATAATGTTTTGTACAAAAAGATGAACCACTAAGAAACACTGAGAAGGAATGATCTTACATATCACATTAAATCTAGGAGAGTACTGATATCAGTGAAAGATTAATATCAATGAAAGACTTTTTCAATGAGAGGGAGGATTTGAATACTGTTGAGGAAAAAAATTTCTTAAACTAGGGGAACTATCTATTCTCATTAATAATCACAGAAACGACAATCAAACAGTTAATACAGAACTTCAAATTAGCAACAATTTAATGATACCTGGAATGTAAACATAAATGGGTATCACAATCACTGCATACCTGCTTCTTACTTTTTTGGAAGCCTAGTATTCTTTAAACTGTCATCCTGAAGATACAATGTTATGTATAAACAAGCTACAATCAAAGACATTTGGCACATAGTAGTTAAAAAAAGAGAATTATTAAAATACGTTAAAAGGGTATATTCGGTTTGGATTGAGGTGGAATAGATGCATTTCTTTCTATTGCTCCTATTAAATATATCTAAAAACTCTGTGCATTATTTATAAAACAGACATAAGAAAATCGAAAGGTGGAAGCAGCAGATCAGTTAGGAAGTTGGGATCTGAGAAATAATATATTGGTGAGTTTTTTGTTTTTTCTTTCTGTTTTATATATTCCAGATCTCAGGTGCTAAGAGGAGCAATCCACCTTGAAACGCCAACAGGAGCAGACAAAAATAGCCCCAAGCAAAGTCTGCACTATCTAGCCAAAGATCAGCAAAATGGTAACCTAGGAAGACAGAAAACTTTTAGAAAACAATTGACCTACTCTAGACAAAACCACGAAAACAAAAAAAATATGCAGCCCCACCTCTACCCTAATCATCAAAGGTTAAGTGGGAAACTAGATTTCCACCCATGCCTGGGAAGAAAGGAAGCAGTACTCCCACTCTTAGCCACAGAGGTGTCTGAGAGGGGTAGTGGAGATCCTGATATCCCACTTACACACAGCAGTGACAAGGAGTGTCAGAGGATGTCGTGTGGGGAACCTGGACCTTCACCCCTATCTAGAGGTACTGAGACAAGACCTACTTTCCCTCACCATACAGTGTCAGAGGATGCCAGCTTGAAACAGAAAATTTTTAAAATATCAAGAGTCTTATAATATACCCTTAATGTCCAGGATACAATTGAAAATGACAGAAAAGGCAACTAATAGATGCCAATACCAAGATGTCACAGATGTTGGAATGACATGAGAAGAATTTGAAAGATATCATCATAAAAATGCTTCGATGAGCAGTTATAAACATGTTTGAGGCAAAAGACAAAATAGAAAGTCTCAGCAAAGGAATAGAAGATATTAAGAAAAACAAAATTAAATTTTTGAATTATGAAATATAAATAAAATTTTAAAAACTTGATAGACTCAAAAGGAAAATGAAAAGGACAGGAAAGAATTAACAAACTTGAAAATGGAAAAACAGAAATTTCCCAGTTGAATAATAAAGAGAAAATAGACTGCAAAAAATAAAAATCATGACCTGAACCGCAGGGACTTACAGGACTATGATCACAGGTTATAAGATATAATTTTTCTGTCATCAGAGTCCCATAGGAAAAGGGAAACTAAGGGGGGGATTAGAATATATTTGAGGAAAAAATGGCAGAAAAATTCCAAAATTTGGCAAAAGATATAAACCTATAGATTCATGAATCTAATTGTACCCTGAGTGAATAATTCCAAATTCATGCAAGATACATCATAATCAAACTTCAGAAAACTAAAGACACAGAAAACATCTTGAAAGCAATGAGTAAGAACACCTTATCTATATAGGTAAACCAATTTAATTGAAAGCAGATTTCTCATCATAAGCTCTGGAGGCCAATATGAAGTAGCACGACATTTTCATGTACTGAACAAAAAGAACTGTTAACCCCAAATCCTACGTTCAGTATTCCTATCTTTTAGGAAAAAAGAGGAAAGGAAAACATTTGTAGGTTAAAAAAAAAAAAAAAAACTAAGAGAATTTGTAATCAGATCTATCCTAAAAAAAAAAAATTAAGGAATTTCTTGAAACTCAAGAAGGAAAATAGTGTAAAAGGAAGCATACACATGCGAGTAAATCCAATATACTATAATTAGCAATAGCCTTCATGTTGTATATTAGACTTTTTTACTTGTTCATCCTATATATTTACTACTATTGTATGAGGTGATGCATATGTTAAGTTGTTCCACTATAGTAACCATTGTAGAAGATATGCTTAAGAGAATTATAATCAGGGGAGTAAAGGGATTTAAAGCAGGATAAAGTTTCTACACTTCACTTAGTGGTGATGGAATAGTTCTGTACTTGATTCTGGCGGTGGTTACAGAAATCTACATGTGACAACTATATACATACACATTGTTCCAACATCGATTTCTTGATTTCGTTATAGTACTATAATTAGATGTAATACTGGGGCAAACTGGATGATGAGTACATGGGATCATTCGGTAATACCTTTGCAACTCCTATTACTCTATAATATTCCAAATTTAAAAATTAAATAAAGGGCATTGCCTGCAGGGAACTCAGATCTTGCTTAAGACCCTCCACATTGGAGACCAAGCCTGAGATATGTTGAATATTTCAGAATGCTGCCAAGCTTTTTGGTGTTTTCCCTGTCTTCTCATCCAAAACTATGGAGGCTAGAAGATAGTAGATCATTTTAAGTGTTAAAACTCCTTAAAAATAAAACATGTTGATTTTGAGTTCTAAGTCTGTCAAAATATCTTTTATGAAGCAAATAAAGACATTTTCAGATAAAACAATGGCAACCGCTTTTGAAAAATATGTGACACCTTCTTATAACATTAAACATACGCTTATATAAAAATTCATTCCTATATATCCAAGAGGGGAAAAACATGTTTACAAAAAGACTTGTACATAAATGTCCATGGTAATTTTGCAATAATAGACAAAAACAGCCTAAGGATCTATTAATAGGAGAATGGATTATATACTGTAATATAGTCAAACAATGGACTACTATGTGGCAGTAAAAATGTATGATTTATTAAGGTATGCGACGACATGGATATTCCTCAAACCTTATACTGACTGAAAGATCTTTTGTACAATATAGTATATTTATGTAAAATTCTGGAACGAACAAGTCTAATATGTGGTGGAAAAGAACTTCAAAACAGTGGTCATTTTTGGGAGTGTGTAGGGCATCCAAATGTAAAGAGGCCAGAGAGGACCTCCTGGATATCTAAAATGTGCTGTACACTTAAACAGTTTTATGTCACGGGGGTATATTCATTTATTACGACCAAATAATATTTCAATTGAAAAGGGAACTAGTCAAAATTATTTAAGTAATAAAAATATTAATTTGTGGAATCAAATTAATTGATTGGAATTTGTATATAAAAATTTTTAACACTAGAGAATTAAAACAAGATAAAATGATGAAAATCACAGACTGAGATGTAATTTAAGAATTTCTTTATTTTTTCAACTCATATTTTTGTTATCCTCCAAGACACAGCTTCTCCCCACATTGTTTCCCTTGCCAACTCTATTAGATATTTTTTCCTCTGTGTTACGACTGTATCCTGTGGGTTTATCTACCACGATATTTCGTTTTTATATATATCTGTCCTTATTACTACACTACAAACCCCTCTAGGCCAGAGGCTGTGTCTCATTTATCTTTATCCTTGTTGATAGTGTTTGGCACAGAATCTGCCTATAACAAGCAGTCAGTCAGGGATCAGCAAAGCAATTCACAACTATGAAGGATTAGGTAGAAAATTCTTTCCATTCTTTTTCTCTATTATTGTGTAACAGTGAGTTCCTCGATATTGGGTTAAAGCAGGGTTCACAAATTCAAATGTCTGTATCGTCCAGTTAATATAAATGAATGAAACAGCCTGAGCCAAATAATTTTTGAATATGTAGCAAATTGGAAAGTTTGTATCCTAAGGGAAGTCACATGCCCCTCAATGCCTGCTAAATTTTTGTCATGTAGAAATATAAACTGAACATTTCAGAGCTTCAGATTTTCAAGAGGAGTGCAAAATTCAGCTTTTTCCTAATATCAGCATTAACTTCACATATTCGCTAAATATAGAGGTCATGTATATTACAACCCTATCCTAGATTCTGATCTGAGAGATAACATATCTCCGCTATGGAATTTTTTGGTCTCAGGTAAACACTAGTGAAAAAACAACTATGTTAAAAGATGTTCCTATTGTGTGTTCACCAACCTAATTTGAACAATATTTCTTCATGCTATTCATTCAATTTAGAAGACATGAGAAATATGGTTACATTACCTATAGACAGGAAATATTGGAACAAAGACAACTAGAGTTCGGTTAAACAAGTAATAAATTATAAATATCCAATATCTTGGCTTTTGATACAAATGATCCAATGGCATTCACAGGACGTATCCTTGCTTACAAACTTAATATAGAAAAATGAAGCAAACTTTCTTTAAAATCTCTCTTACTTTTTGTCTATGTCACCATATTCATAATCTATTTAAGATTGAATAGTACATATTTTTTATTAGACTAAAAGAAATGAAAGTAATTAATTCAAATATATCTACTCATAATTGTAGAGCAGTTCTTTTCCATGATTTTACTTACCTTTTAAAACACACACACACACTCTCTATTTTTTGCCTTAGTAATTTTTAACAACCTCTTTTATGATCACATGGGTGACAAAAACAATATCTCATAGGAAAATTTTCCACAGATTTTATTGACTTATTACTTATTCCTGCATTACTACTTCCAATTTAATTTTTTTTTAGGTTATATTTTTTTTTCAGCATATTATGGGGGTTCAAATGTTTAGGTTACACATATTGCCTTTGCCTCACCTAAGTCAAAGCTTCAAGTGTGTCCATCCTCCTTAATTTTTAAACATTAAAATATCAATATTTTGAAAACTGAAACGAAAAATGGGAAGGAAAATTTATCTTTATCCTTGTTATTAGTATCTAACACAGAATGTGTCTATAATAAATAGTAAGGGATCAACAAAGCAATTCACAATTAGGGGGAATACATTATTATATATTTTTCAGTATCAGTTATGAATATGTTATTTTTTTTTATGCTACTGTTGTGTGAGAACTTACTATATGTAGGTATTTTCTGTAAATATACTAGTGCAATTATAAATTAAAACTTAGCAAAATAGTTAGATAAATTGATTTACCGAAAGCCTGCACTTTTAGATATTTGTGGCTCAAAGCATGAAGCGATAGTTGGTTATAATGAATGATGCATTGTTATATTTCAGTTCAGGTATGTAAAACTACATAAAAGGGGAAAAAAAGGATGTGGAGGAAAGAAATGCTTAATTAATATAAATGACAATTAAGACATTGGATGGTGCTTAAAGGGAGATTTCATAATCAATATATCATGGCAATGTATTCAAACTGCTAGAAATTAAAATGAACAATTGAGTTAGTTACAACTCCCAGGAAGCTTTGCACCACTAGTATTCAATAATACATAGCTTGAACCTGAGATATTCATTATTGCTGTCCTTTTCTTGCCCAAATTTCCAAATTTGTGCAACAGTTATTCTCCGTAGGAAAACACTTTTGATTTTATAATGTATGTCATGAGAAAATTAGCAATTTATAACCAACATAACTGGAATACATCTATTCCATAAAGAAATATTTAACTGAATTCATATATTACTAGTTTTAACACATGTTTTTCTTTTGTGGATACTCTTTTCCATTAAGTTGATTTATATTTATTTTTCATATTTCTATCTCTTTATATTCTAGAATTATGATAATTTTAAATTGAAGTTCAATTTTCCTCTGACTTTCCAACTTAATATATTTCAAGTATCAATTGGAAGAAAGTTTTGACTACTTTGACTGTGATATTTCCTTATTTGGGGGATGACTTTTAAAGTAGATATACCCCTATTTTGTTAAGTGAAGTATATGACACAAATTACTATTTGAAAAAGAAATACTGTCTGAAATTTATTTGAAAGATAAAGTTCTCTAAGCAATATTTCCATTATTATCAATGTGTTCTTCCTATTATTAGGAAGAACACATTTTTTTCAAAGGCAAAAGTGCAATATCATCTGATTGGGAAAGAAAATCACTGACATAAAAAAAATAAAAACAATGGCCCATTGAATATTAATTCTTTTACATTTAGAAATAGTATAATTTCTGAAGCATTACAAAAGAGGAGATGAAAAATAAGTGAGAACAGGATATGAATAAATCATGGAAATATGCTCATCATGGTTCCCCATTCTTCCCTCAAATAAGAAATCAATGCTAATTGAGTGCTTTCTATGCACCAGGCATAATGCTAAATGCTTTTTATACAGTTTCTTCAATTAAGCCTCGTTAAGAAATTATCAGAGAAACCTCTTTAATCACTATCATAATCTTTTCTTTGTGCATAAATTCTTGTATTTTGCTAGAAAATTATATATTTCTTTTAGATAATCAAATCTGCTGCAGGCAATGTTCTTCTCTTCTGTTTCTATCAGTCTATAGATTCTTATACCTGTCAAATTTTACATTTTCTCCTTTTTCTTAATAGGAAAACAAAAGGCTTTGTCTAAATAGTAAGTCTTTTATAGGAAACAGATTCTGAAAATAATTATCCTTTCTGTCATTGGAGGATTTCTATTTATTAATTTAAATTTTATTTTTAATAATTCTCTAATATGAATGTTTATTTTTAATTTCTCAAAATAAATAGAGATACTTTTTCTCTGTGTTCTAAAATGGTGATATCAGTTAAGGCAACAAAAATTCATGTGAACCTCTCTGTGTCCCAAAAGCTTGAAATAGAGTATTTTCCCTTTGGTTGCTTCCTATGTTTGTAATTTTCTTATACATTTTATTTTGTTCTGAGAGTTACCTAGCAGTGCTTAGTTTTCAAATTGCAGTTAAACTTTTGGTGACAAATTGGTTATTTATGCCTATTTTTATTACATATGACTAAAGTGATATGAAATATCTAATTATTTTATAGTGATTTTCTTTGTAGCCAAGCATATGATGAATATTTGTAAATAATCTCTGAATGTAAAAATATATATTCTCCATTGAGGGACATATGATTAAGCATATATACATACATGTCTTCTTTATGTAAATACCAAAATAAATAAAAAACATTTCTTATATTTATCATATATTTAGTTTATAAAAAGTATATAATTTTTATGAAAATTTTATCAGTTTTTCTTTATGTGTCTAAAACTTTAGTATTTCTTTCAGACAGTTATTTGGAATATACAGGTTATTATATAGTTCTCTTACATTTTTTTCTTATCAGTAGAAAATGTCTCATTTCACCTATCTAGGCACTTTGATTTTAAATCCAATTTTGTCTTTATGTTAATGTTATTCCTTCTTGTCCCATTATTTTCAACATTTTTTACACTTTAATAAATCTTTTCCTTTTAATAACATATAGACAGGTTTTGTTTCTAAACCAAATTTGAGGAAAAATACAGCATGCACATTACTGTGAACACTTATATCTGGTTTTATTCCTTTTTATATTATTTTAAATTTATTGTTTATTTTACTTTGTTATTTCTTTTACATTTTTCTTATTTTTGCAAGAATTATCAAGCTGTAACAGTCTTTTTCTTTGTTAAGAGTTTTAAAATTCTTTTCAATTTTATGTAAAAGCACATATTTCTGACCCTTTATATTAAAACCATTTTTTTCTCACCAAGTTGTCTATGCTCAATTACTGCCACACTAATATTTTAAGATAAATCATATATATATATATATATATTCTATGTGGTTTGTTATATTAATCTGCAGTCCTTTCTGAGAAAACCTGAATTTCTTTGTAAAAATACTTATACAAATTTAGAGACAAAATTCATAATATATCAATCCAGTGAAATTAATTTGTTTTTTTCACAAGTATTATTTGTTAGCCTAAAGAAAATAAAGCAAAGCAGATCAAATAAGAGTTATTTTTAAGATCTTTTCTCATGTCTCTAGTGCCCATTTTTAAAAAAATTTCTTTTGGTATTTAATTATCTTTCACTACCAAGTATAATATAGGAGAAAAATGGAAATACATATAATTAGTAGCATGATTTCACTGAAAAAATCAGTGTTAAAGACTAATAACTTTATAAATGCAAAAGCGAAATAATTTTGAAAACTATTTTCAAACCACTTGTACCGTCTAATCAATTACATATCCATATTAAGTGTACTGTAAAGTTGTAGATTTTCTCCATAGATTCTCCGAGTGTTATTATTCTTCCATATGTGCTGTTTTTCTCATTTTAGAGAAAATTATGGAATAATTCTTAAGCAATTCTAAGCCTACCAATGACAAATCAGTCAATTAGCAAAACTAATATTAATATTTAGTGTAACTTCTAAGAGAAGTTGAAGTCATATGATTTAATTGAGCTTTGATTAATATTCATATAAAAGTAATGTTTTCTTCACTTTTCTTGCTATAACCAACTTATATTAAGTCTGTGGTAGACAGTCTATAAGGTGGTCTCTTTGATTTTTGCCTTCCGGTATTCATGTTCTTGGGTAATACCTTTACCTTGAATGTGGACTGGATTTGTTACTGGCTTCTAACCAATGAGGACATGGCAAACATGACAAGATATGTGTTACATGAGACTGAAAGTACATCTTGCTAAATGACTCTCGTCTCTGCTGGCCTTGAAGAAGGAAGCTCCCATATTGTGAGCCACCATATGGAATGGGCCCCTCAGCAAGGAGCTGAGGTTGATCTTCAGCCAAAGAATTGATGCCCTTAGTTCAACAGCCTGTGAGGAACTGAATCCTGCCAACAACCTAAAAGAGCTTTCACTTCAAATGATATTGCAGTCCCAGTCAATATTTTGATCTAAGCAAGACCCTACACAGAAGACACAGTTGAGCTATGCTTGGACTTCTTACCCATAGAAACTATGAGATAATAAATATGTGTTGTTTTAAAACAAGCGCGTAGTAATATTTTTATGCAGCAATAGGTAACGAATACAGTGCCTACCTTCAATTGTTATATGAGGTTGTTTCCTAAATATTTTAGCTTACTTATTTTTAACTGTTTTCTCAACTGGCAGCCAAAAGATGACTAATTTTCTATTTTACTTTATTCTAGAGAAGAGGCCTCCTGTATTCATTTGTTAAATGTATATTGCAAAAAGATAAGGATAATCTTCAGTGATATTTTTGCGTAAAATCCAATGAACAGATTGAGAAGCATACAGCTGGATTTTTTTAAAGTACAGTATATTCATATAAAAAATTCTTTAGAGTGTTAATGACATGACCTGTTGTACCCTCTGGCTTTTAAATGCCGCTTTTAAATAGATGAGATCATTATGGCCTTCTCTTCATCCTACAAGTACCTTTATATTATTAAAAGACACATTATTGTCATTTGATATCACCCAAAGTACTTCCATTTATTTGGAAACCATTTTGCTCATCAGAATGATTGCTTAAAGATATCTCTTCTATTAACTGCATTTTGTGACACTTAACTGGTGTTCATCATAGATTGCCTTTGGATGCACCTGAATATAAGCTCATGGAAAACAAGGTTTAAGTCTTATGTATTTCTTTCAAATCTCACAGTACCGATTCCTGTAAAGATACCACATCTAAATAAATATTTTACTCATATGATCTTATGATGTAATAATTCATTATCTTTAGGCAATCTAAAGTACTTTTATTTTTAAAAAAAAAATAGAAAGTTCATGTAAACCAAGGTAAAAAGAAGGAAAATGCTTCTTAAATGATGAATAAATGTAGGAATTTTTTTTAAAAGATAGGAATGAGCAAATGAAAGGTAGATGGAAGAAAAAAAAGGAGAAAGGAATGAAGGAAAGATACACTGAAAAAAGGAAACAAAAAGTAAAAAATGTGTCTTAATAGTTTTATGTTCTACAATGAAATGATTGGTTTATTATAGCTAATACTGAAGTAGATCATCTGTGAAGAAATTGCTTTACTGAATAACTGAAATTATAGATTAGAGAGAGAATAATTTTACAATGATATGTTT
The DNA here is from genome assembly GCA_963575035.1 of Avahi laniger. Taxonomy (NCBI): domain Eukaryota; kingdom Metazoa; phylum Chordata; class Mammalia; order Primates; family Indriidae; genus Avahi; species Avahi laniger. Next base: position 85,786 of record CAUYSK010117336.1, read on the forward strand.
AATTATATTAAAGGTCACACTATAGCTTTTCTTATGGATAATTATTTATATCTCTCTTCTAAACTGTAACAGTTATGTGAGAAAGGAGGAATGAGGGGGAGGGGGAGGGGGAGTTTTAATACTTAGGATAATCTTTGCATAGTCCCTTGACTGAGTACTATTAAATTACATCAATTAAACATACCCACTGCTTGATAACCAGATCTGATTATTTTATCCAACTGAAATATTGAAAAATGGACATCAGAGTCTCAGATTTGTAGTCATTATATATTCTCCTGACAGCAATTTTCAAGGTGATTTCTTTTCATATTTAAATCAGGCAAGCCACCCAACCAAAATCAATAGTTCATAAGAAATTAAACAGGTCACATTACCAAATGTACAATATTAGTTATATTATTTCAATACAGGAGAAAATAAGGTGCCACAAATGAATTGACAAATGGGCTTATAAATCAAAATAAGCTCATATAATACATCTGGAAATATACACAATGGAGTACAGGTATACTAGATTTCCTAAATATATAAGTTATTATACATAAGCAAATGCACTGAAGGATTGAAGACCATTTCGCATCATCAGAATTATAGAAGGTAGCATGTCTCTGTAGAGAAAGGGTAGTTTTTATTTCAGGCCACACTCTATCAGTGTTTCCACTGACAGGTCAGTATTGCCTGCACTTTATCTAGATTAAGCCTTAACATAACTCTTTCATCAAAGCTACTACCCTGACATGTAGGTGACTGATTCTAATGGAATTAGATGAAAAGAAGAAAAAGGAAGGGCTGTTATGCCCAAACCAACAGCTTTGCCACCCAACATGTACCATTATTTCCTTTAAAGCTTTCAAATTTGACATTGAACAGATTTCACCAAATACATCACTGAAGTAATTGCCATTACTGAGCATGCCAAATAGATTAGTAGAATTTTCTCCTGAATGCTTTCTGTCCAAAGAGAGACTTTGAAGATAAAATGGGTCTTAGAAACATTTGCTGAAATGCATGGATTTTTTGGCTAGCTTTGTAGTTACTGTCTCAAAGTGTAATTAATTCCATAAAATGAATATTTCATAAATTTATTAACTTTCCTCGTTATAAAAACATTTTTACAGAAACTGTCCTCAGACATTTTAGTGACAAGATTCAATCAAAATAATTTATTCAGTTATTCAATCAACAGAAATTTATTCATCTGTTATGTAACAAACATTGCTGTGTAGATAAAAATTAAGCAAGACAAACTCTTGCCTAGGAGTTTGGAGTAGGAGAGATAGACAAGTAAACAAATAGGTAAAATAAAATAAAATAAATCTTAAAATAAAGTTTGAACTCAACTTTCCCTGGTAGATTCAAGAAAGGCAATCACTAAACCCAGTTTTCAATAATTATCAGATAGGCTGCTTGAACAGAGAAGACATTCGAGAAAAGCGAAGCCTTAAGACTAGGTAACTGCATTGTATTCCGAGATGTGCTGGCAGTTTGGTAGTGTTAATTCTTTGTCTGAATATGGAAGAGGCAGGAAATGATACTAGCAAGTTTCCAGATCATGAAGATCCTTGTTTAAAATGTAAAAAATATTTCATAAACAGTGAGAAAATATTTATACATTTTTTAAAAGAATAACAAGGAAGATTTGTGTTTTAGAAAAATCAAATTTCACCCTGTACGTTTTTAATTATTTTAATTTTTAACTTCTTTTCAATGAAGATTGACTCAAGCTAAGTCAGTGGCAGAGGCAATGATGAAGGGAGGAAGAAGAAATAATTGAGATAGTCAAGATATGTAATTAATGGGACCTAGTGCCTAATAAGATTTGATTGCATAAAAGGAGGAACAGTAAAAAAATAATGACTGTTTCAGAGACTAATAATCCTCTGGAATTGCTGAATATCTCAGAACAAGTAAATCTTAAAAAAGTGGGGAGTCTTTCTCATTTAATACCCAGGAATCATTGCTGGGATTGATTCAATTGTCCAAATTTTGGCTCATTTCACCACATCACATATTCTTGCAATCCTAGATCTCTTTCCCAGATATATGACTGTGAATTACATACCTTCTTATATACCGTTGTTCCCATATTTTCTGAACTTCTTCTATTTTCAACTTCCTTCTATTGCCTTCACTTCCCAATTTCCCATTGTGCTGTCTCAAAACTTTATTCTACAGCTAACAAATTTAATTATATCGTTATTGCTGAATATTTCTTCAGTTGAATTTTAGCTGTCCCCGAGAACCAGTTATCTTCATGCTGCCTTCTTAACATAAGGAAGATTTTCTCCCACATATTTTAATCATTATGATTGTGATCTGAGGATGGCATTCTACATACTTTATTGAAAATTATCCCAATCATATTTGTCTGAGATTGTTCAAAACACCCTCGCTCTTTGGGACTTAATCTTAGTCATGCACAGCTTTTTCTCCTCTTTATTTGCTATCTACCAACATCTTCATCAATCTTCTCCTGGCCCCCAATTCTTTGCCACCATCTCTCAGTCTCTCATAAGAGATAATTTATAAATCTACTTAGATCATCCCTCGGACAAATTGGCATCCCATTCTGTTAACTTTAGCTCCAGTGACCCTTTCATCTGTTTTATTTTAGCTACTCAATTCTAAGACAAAAATGTGGACCTTATTCTTATTTAGAGCTGTTCTACATCTAAAAACAAATTCCTCCATCTTGTATTTGACTAAATTTTCATTTTTTCTGACATTCTCACTCAGCTACTTTTACTTTTAAATGCTTTGACTTCATTGACTCCTGTAGAATACCAATTTCTTATTTTTTTCTTGATCACCACCAATTCTATTGAAATATTTTCTGTCATGGGTTTAAATGATCTTGGAAAGTGCTCACCCAACTAATAGGTCTCTGTAATTTTGTAATCTGCACTTATTATTGAAATAATAATTAGAATCATATTAATATAGCATCCTGATTTAAATAATATATTGGGTCATGTTATAGAAATGCTATTAATTATTTTCATCTTCTTTAGAATCTGTTAAGTTCATAAATTTCATTATATTTCAGATTGTGGGTTTCTATACCTACCACTGTTACTATTTTTATCATCTTTGGATTTTTCCCTAAATTATTTGGGAAGGTAGTAAATTATTGCCTACTCAGTCACGGAAATTCAAATTTAAACATGAAAAGGTATTTGTTTTTTTTTTAATTCAAAGGTATTTGGTATTTGTTGTTGTTATTGTTTTGTTTTGATACATGGTCTTAGTCTGTCACGTAATCTAGAATGCAGTGGTACCATCATAGCTCACTGCAACCTCAACTTCTTGGTTCTAGAAATACTCCTGCCTCAGCGTCCCATGCCTGGCTAATTTTTTAATGTTTTTATAGAGATGGGTTCTTCCTGTGATGCCCAGCCTGGTCTTGAAATCCTGGGCTCAAGCAATCATCCCACTTTGGCCACCCAAAGTGTTAGGATTACCGGTATGAGCCACCACATCCAGTCTCAGGAAAGATATTCATTATAAACAAAGTTTTACCATGTTTTTGAGATTAGAGAAGGTATAAAAATTAATAGCATAATCAATTACTAAAAAATTAGATTTTTTTAGCTAAAGGAAAAATTAAGTTTCCTAAGCCAGTCTGGGTTAGAAAAAAATGCATGAAACATTATATATTCATGTATAATTTCTTGAAATTTTATATTTATTTTGAGGAAAAATTTTTTTTTACTTCATGAATTTCTTTTTGTTTCTATATTCATATATTTAGGAGGAAGTAATATTCCTATATAGGTTTTCTTTTTTAAATTGTAATGTTAACATGTTTTCTCAAACATAGAAATATAAATCAAGTGTTATTATCTTTACATGTTATTAAAGTAATGCTCTTGAGCCTATATCATGTATAAGGTATTGTACATCTTTCTTCTCGCAGCCAAAATCTAGAAAGGAGCTATAGCATGATATCCACTAATGCTATGTCATATTAAAAAGCAGAAAATATACAATATAAATTTACTGTAATATAATATCAACCTCATTAATTTCTTTAAAGGAACAAACCATACAGATAATAGGTTAGTTTCTAAGTATTACTTAATGTACATTCAACATTTTCATTCTGTAGTATTAAAAATAAGCCACTGAGGGGGGGGCCAAGGGAAACATATGTAACCTAAACATCTGTACCCCCATAATATGCTGAAATAAAAAAAAAATAAGCCACTGTCTCTAATGTATAGTCACAGGCATAAGAAAGTACCAACCCATACATCTGCAAACCCTTAATTTGATAGTTGCACAAAGTATACAAATATTTTAAAAGAAGAAATATCATAAGGAATACATGTCCACGCTTCTGTGGCTCAATCAAAAGTTTTAGCCTCAACTCTCTCTCCCTAAACATTTGTGGAATATGTCAAAATATGTCCAGTGATTCATCCCCCAAAATAATCAATGCTCAAAAATAAAGTTAATTTTTTAAATTGATCAGTGATATTATTTTATAATGTGAAACAAATATAGTTCTTATGTTATAGTCAAGATTCTCAGTTATCATGTCTTGGTTCACTAGTGTTTTAGTCCCTCTGTAGAGAAATACATGTTGGTGTTGAAACCAAATGTCAATATTTGTAGATGATTTCCTTTTTAAAATTAGTTGTCTAAATTAGTTCAAAATGCTTTATTTGGTGGCAAAGAAAAAGGATGGGGTTTAAACGCTTATGGAAATTATCCATAACTTGAGTATCTCCAAAGAAGTACTGTAAGTTCAGACATATGTGTCTCAAATTTTCATTCCAGTTAAAGTGATAAGAATATATGTGTAATGGCACCTTCTATTTAAATTTGCAATTTTATTCCAGCATAAAAGAGATATTATATAGATAATACAACACTCTCTTTTCTGCCTTTGTGAATTTGCACTATGGAATAATTTTTAATTCAGGGACAATGAATCATTATCATACTGTAAACAGTGAAAGATCTATGAGGCGTTTTGAATCCCAACCACCACGCTTGCAACCAGCAAACCTTCATCTTTGTTCTAAAGAGAGGTTTTATTAGTTTGAGAAGATCACACTATGTTGCCCGGGCTGGTCTTAAACTTCTGGTCTCAAGCAATCCTCCCACCTCAGCTTCCTGAGTAGCTGGGATTATGGGTATAAGCCACCACATCCAACTGTCTTTTTTATTTTAATATTTACTATTATTTTTGTATTTTACAGTGTAAGTAGTTGCCATTGAATATTCCCAGAAAAGTTCTGAGCTCCCTTCATCTGTTTTTGGATCTCTCATTCATGTTGCAAATCTTTCTAAAACATCATGTAAACTTTGCTCCTGTGTTCACACTTAAGTATAACAGATTAAAAAGCCAGTTGGAAAAACTCTATATCTGGGCACAATGTATTAATTATTGAGCTTTATGATAGACAACTTGCTTAGCCAACATTCTTATTACATGTGGATCTCTACTGTCCAAACATGAAGATTTTCTGAACTTTTGCCAGTTCTTTAAATAAGGATCATCTAATGACCTGGCTGTGGGTATCCTGGCATGGATACAGGAAGAGTGCTCTAGGTATGTTATACTACCTAATGTCTCTGTTTCATCTTCTTTGTGTTTGAGTTGGATAGGCCAGTGACATTTCGGCTTAAATTTTGTATCCCTTATCTTTTATATGGGTGGAGGAGGGACATCCTTTGACTGAACTAAGACAGATGGCCCATGGAATTTAAATGTTTTCTGAACACTCTTTCAAACCAGCTATTTTTTTTCAGTCCTCTATAAACCTTAACAATTACCAAGCCTTTCTTGAGTTTTTCCACAGAAATCCAATTATTTCTCATTGCTATCTGCTTCTTTTGACCTTTAATTCTGACCTTTCTCAGCTCTGCTATGTCACTTAACAACCTTCCATCTGTTCTCTGCTCACTCATATTATGGTTTGGTATTACAGCTATCCTAGTTTTATCAAAGACATTTGTATTTTTTTTCCTTGTTCCTTAGCTTTGGAAGAAAAAGGGATATGTGTCTTTACTCCACTATATTGAAATTTGAAACAATTAAAAATGAGAGTTGGATGGAGAAAAGAGAATGGTATAACTGTTTTTATTTCACAATCTTGAAATGAACCATTAGAAATGAGAGTGAGGAGCAGAATCAAAAGTTTTAACTTGCAGTTGATTGATTAGACATGGGAAATGAATGACAATGAGAAACAAAAACTGCCTTCTACCACTTTTGGTATTTCTGCCACAATTGATTTTTCATTTTTTTCCAAAATTTTTCTCATGAAAATAGTTATTTTCAAACGTACAAGAAAGCTAGCTGCAGTTTAGTTGATGCAAAATTTGGAGAGGTGCAAGTCTCAAGATTATTATTATCTGTCATATAACCTTCAGTTTATTCTGTTTACTCTCCTTATCTCATTTCCAGATTCTGGGAAAGGGAATGTATTAAAGAACAATTTTTAAACATCCTAATATTGTGACTGTTCCAGGTACTTTGCATATTTTATTAATTCCTTATTAAACCTATGATGTAACTGCTATTTTCCCTTGATTTTTACCAAAGAATCTGAGATATAATTTACCCAAGGCCATAAAGCTGCACAATTATAGATGAGTAGACCAATAACTTTCAAATTTTCAAAGTTGGGGGTGTTTCTCTTTTTATCTTGTTTGATCACTTGGCATTGTTGGCCAACACCACATTGAATTCCGTGACCTTAATTCATGGCCATTTCTTATCAATATCCTTTGTAGATGTCTTTGATATTTACCCTTAAATGTCAATATTTCCCAGGCTCTTTACTCAGTTTTTATTCTTTTCATGTTGAATATGATACTGGATGAACTTTTTATTCTCCTTGGTTTCAATTGTCTATAGATCTGTATGTCCCAAATTAAAAATTCTAGCCCCAAATTCTCTGATATGCTGAAAATTTATATATTTAAATCCGTATATCTGTGGATCACTAGAAATTCCAAGTCAACTCTCTCTATAGCTATATACAACTTTTCTCCAAATTGAGTGGACATAAACAGAATATATGTGGGAAAAGCAATTGAATATTAACTTTAAAAAAAGTCTCTAAAGCTATATGTATCATATCCCCCCCTCAAACTACCTACTCTTCTTCCTAGTTCCCCATTTTCTAATTGCCACCATCTGAGGTCTCATGATTTCTTGTCTTGACTACTCTATTTATATCCTAACTTATCCCCTACGTTCTATCTCTTCTAATCTAACTTCTACACTGAATGATTTTTATAAACTGTATACCATTTTCATGCTATAACCTATTTAAAATCTTTTTGTGGCTTGGCAATAATTTTAGTGTACATTTATACCCTTTAAATCATATAAACCTTTTGTTTTCTTTTTATTATCAATAAGCAGTGGGCACTTGGCTACTGCTTAAATTTCTGGATACCTCCTATTATTTCTCCAACATACTTGTTAATATAAGTATAAAGATATCATTTTAGTTCCTAAACGTATCCTGATTTTTTATTTCTCTGTGCCACGTTTTTTTCTATATAATATTACTATTATTCATCTTTTAAAATTCAGTTTAAATGTCATCTACCTCAGGATTAGAGTTTCTTCAAGATGGCCAACAAGAGGCAAGGCTAGAGGAACCTTTCTAGCAGAGGAGTTGAGGGTTGGACTGAGGGGAGTGGAAGGTGATTGCTGAATGGGAGTGGACTACAGGGACTGACACCAGTGGAGTCCGGTACACAGGACTGAGCATGTGAGAGAGAGGAGGATAGAAGGGAGAAATCGGCAGGAACCAAATCAACTGAGTTCTGGATCCCGTGGAAAGGGTAAGGGTTTTTTCTTCCCTTCCCCCTCTGCGTGCCTCAGGCCTGCAATGGGACACAGGGCTCTTATCCTGTAGGGGAGTGCCACGAGGGACCACAGAGCAGGCATCCCTGTATCTGGTGCTTCCTAGTCTGTACCTCCTGCACTCCGGGCATCCCTGGAAGTGATTTTGGCTCAAGCCACGTGGTAGCCCTGTGGCCACACCCACCCCATAGCAATTGCCAAAGCACCTTGCACCAAGTGTCTGAGCCTACCTTGGACGATGGGGAGTGCACCCCCAGATGAACCTCCCTCAGACAGCATAGCCGCTGCCGCAGCTCAGACAGAAGGACAGACTGGTACTCTCCCCTTCAGCTCAAGAACGGTACAAGAAAGACCACGGTCCCTCCCCACCACCACCATAGCAGTCACTAGAGTTCTCTGTTCTCAGTGGCCCCCTTTCAGTGCTAGGTTACATTTCCACCCAGAGCCCACAGGACAGCCTCAGTTTGTGATCTTCCTGCCAATAGGCATTTAGCATGTCCACCTCCTAACGATGCAGTTGACAGGGTGGGGAGGCATGGGGAAGAGATGCCAGTTTCAGGGGTGGGAAATAAGTGAGAGCCCATGCCCATCAGGAGAGTGTGGAAGAGCACAGTAGAGCAGCAGTCTGTAAATGCACCTCATTCTCCCTTCCCCTGGAGAACATTCATATTGGAGTCTGCTGAACCACTGACACTCAGTTTGCATAAGTACTGGTACCTCTGGCAACTGAATGCTTTGGCTGCTCAGGCTGAATCAGAGCAGCTGCCCCCACAACCACTCAGTTTAAAGGGAGTTTAGCTTGATCCAAGAGTTCCTTGAGCTATCAATATTCCTCTGGTGGAAACATTCCCTGGCAGAATCTTCTAGGGATACAGAGCCCACCTACCTCCCCTTGGGGTCTAGTGATGAAAAAGGGGTGAACAATTGGAGATTCTCCTATCTATGGGTGTCACACAGAGATGCACACCAGAAGGCAAGACAAGCAAAATGTTTGTCAAAAGCTCAAAAGACCATCTTGGGCAGAAAGGAAACATAAGTGGATCAATTGGAGGGAAAAGTGCCCGAGTTTGTAGACAGGGATGGAAAAATTCTGGCTAGAGGACCCAGCAGTCACACACATAGGCCCCTCCCACTAGGAGCAGCCCTCCAAGCTTCCAGAGACAGCCCTGAACTCCATATCAGCTGCTCCCCCTACCAGCCAAATAAGCAACCGCTAAACACCATAAAGGCTCACACACCCAGGTTGTCACATCCCAGCTATGATCTATCATGACCCTCCTCCGAACTCAGGGGAGAGCAGGGTCCAAGAAACCCCTGGGAGCTACAAGTTCCCTCCCAAAGCTTGGGACATTCGTATACCCCACCTGGGGGACAAGAGCCTACCACAGGCACAATAGATTATCTTGGTAACTGGTTCCTCCACACAAACTACAATCAATGTCCAAAGGAACAACCCCATAGCTAAACATAGTGCCTTCTGTCTTAAGCTATCAGGGAGCAATGAATTCATAGCCACAAGTACAGTTCACCAGCTTGAAGCTTAAGCTGTGGGACCAAACTCATTATACTCCATTGGGATGAGGTGAAGACAACAGGTCAGAGATAACCCAAGAAGTTCATCAAACCCGCTAAAATACCCCAAAGGCATTCAGGATCAGCACTCCTCTCCCAGCCATGGTTAGGGAATGATCCCTTAGGGATTTGGAGATAGGGCCATAAACCAGCTGTAGCACTCTCAGCTCTTGACCAAGAGGCCAGACAGGAAAGAATCAGCAAAAGAACTGTGGAAACATGAAAAATCAGAACAAAAAGTAACCCCCAGAAGAAATCAATAACTCCTCAGCAACAGATAGCAACTTAAACAAAACAGTTAAAATGACAGATAAAGAATTTAAAATATGTATTTTAAGAAATCTCAATGAAATTCAAGAGAAAAGAGAAACTCAAAACAAAGAAGCCATAAAACAATGCAGAAAATGAATGAAAAATTCTTAATAAAAGTATTAAGTAAAAATTCTTAATATCAAACAGAAATTCTAGAAATGAAAAATGCATTCAAAGAATTACAAAACACAATGGAAAGCCTTAAGAATAGACTAGATCATGCAGAAGAAAGAATCTCAGAACTTGAAGATAAAACCTGTAAGTTAAAGAGAACAGTTGAGGAGAAAGAACACAGAAGCAAGAGGCATGAACAAAGCATACAAGAAATGTGTGATTGTATAAAGAGCACAAACATAAAAATCAGAGGCATCCCTGAGAGTGAAGATGATAATACACAAGGGTTGGATAATTTTCTTGAGAGAATAATTGAAGAAAATTTCCCTGGCCTAGCTAGAAATCCAGATATCCAGATGCAAGAAGCACATATGACTCCTGGGCGATCAATGTGAAAAGGCAATCACCACATGTCATATATATTAGGCTGGACAAAGTAAACACAAAAGAGGCACTTCTTCGAGCAGTAAGGTGGAAATGGCAGGTACAGACTAACAGTAGACTTCTCAAGTAAAACCTTATAAGTCAGAAGGAAATGGGGACCCATTCTCAGTCTTTTAAAACAGAATAATGGCCAGCCTAGAATACTATATCCTGCAAAACTAAGCTTGTTATATGAGGGAAAAATAAAGACTTTCCCAGAGAAGTAATCAATCATGGAATTTGCAAAGACTAGACCTCCCCTACAGAAAGTACTCAGACCTTCATTATACACTCACCAGCACATCAGACACTCACTAGTGTAAAATCACCCAAAAGCTAAAGTCCAGAACTCGGATTCTCTAATGGCATGAGTGGTAAAACAAAACAATAAATCTATCCAACAGGATGAACAGAAATCCACCCCAAATATAAATCCTCTCAATAAATGTGAATGGCTTGAATTGCCCACTGAAGAGACATAGGCTGGCTGAATGGTTAAAAAAATACAAGCCAAATATCCACTTTCTTCAGGAAACTCATCTATCTCACAAGAACTCATTCAGACTCAGGGCGAAGGTATGAAAAACAATTTTCCAGGCAAATGGAACCCAAAAGAAAGCTGTATAGCTATTCTTATATCAGATAACATAAACTTTAAAGAAAAAAAAGGAAGTAAAGAAAGAAAAGGATGGTCACTTTATAGTGGTAGAGGGAAAAATTCAACAAGAAGACTTAATAAACCTAAATATTTATGCACCCAACATAGAAGCACTCAGACACATAAAACAAATCTTCCTTGACCTAAACAAAATGATAAGCAGTAATGCCATAATAGCCAGGGACTTCAACAACCCACTGACAGAACTGGACAGATCCTCCAAATAGAAATCAAGTAAAAAAAAAACAATGGACTTAAACAGAATTCTAGAACAAATGAGTCTAAGAGATATCTACAGAACATTCCACCCAAATAACACTGAATATATGTTCTTCTTGTCAGCTCACGGAACTCTAAAATTGATCACATCCTAGGCTACAAAACAGATCTAAGCAAATTTAAAAACACAGAAATTATACCATGTCTCCTCTCAAACCAAGAGGAATAAAATTAGAAATCAATTCCAACCGAAATGCTGATCTCCGCACAGAGCCATGCTAGTTAAACAATCTATTGATGAACGATTGTTGGATTAAGGAGATTCGAGTTGAAATCAAAAGATTCTTTGAACTAAATGATAGTGGGGACACAAGTTATCAAAAACTGTAGGATACAGCAAAGGTTGTCCTGAGAGGAAAACTCATAATATTAAATGTCCATGTCAAAAACACAGAAAGATCACAAATCATAAACTAATGAATCATCTCAAGGGATTGGAAAAGAAAGAGTAAACCAATCCTAAATCCAGAATAAGAAAAGAAATAACAAAGATCAGAGTAGAACTAAATGAAATAAAAAACAAAAGAACTATACAGAAAATTCATGTAATAAAAGTTGGTTCTTTGAAAAGATAAATGAAATTGACAGGATTCTTTCAAGATTGACCAGAAGCAGAAAGGAAAGGACTTTAATAAGCTCAATTAGAAAAGAAAAAGGAGAAGTTATAAGTGATATCATGGAAATACAAATTTCAATACTATAAAAATCTCTATGCCCCAAAACTTGAAAACATGGAGGAAATGGACCAATTATTACAAATACACAACTTCTCTAGGCTCACTTAGGAAGAAATAAAATTCCTGAACAGACCAATATCAAGCACCAAAATTGAAGCAGCAATAAAAAATCTTCCAATAAAAAAAAGTTCCAGACCAGATGGGTTCACACCTGAATTTTACCAAACCTGCAAAGAACTGGTACCTATACTCCCGAAATTATTCCACAACATGGAGAAGAAAGGAATCCACCTGAACTCATTCTATTAAGCCAATATCACCTTAATACCAAAGCCAAGAAGGGACACAACCAAAAAGAAAACTATAGACCAATATCCCCTATGAATATAGATTTAAAAATTCATAATATCATCTTAGCAAACCAAATTCAATTGCACACCAAAAAAATAATTCCTCATGACCAGGTGGACTATAACCCAGAGATGCAAGGATGGTTCAACATACACGAACCTATCAATGTAACTCACTGTATAAATAAAAGCAAAAATAAAAATCAAATGATCTTAATAGATGCAGAAAAGGCATTTGACAAAATTCAGCACCCTTTTATGATAAAAAAATTTTATTAATAACAATATAGGCATGGATGGGACATACCTTAAAATTATTAAAGCCACACATAACAAACTCACAGCCAACACCATACTGAATGGGGAAAAATTGAAAGCATTCCCACTTAGAACTAGATCAAGACAAGTTTGCCCACTATCTCCACTTCTATTCAACATAGTGCTGGAAGCCCTTGCCAGAAAAATAAGATAAGAAAAGAAAATTGAGGGTAACAAACTAGGGGGCAGAAGAGGACAAACTATCACTCTGATCATGATATGATATGATATCTAGAAACCCTCAAAGATTCTGCCAAGAAACTCCTGAAATTGATAAATGAATTCAGCAAAGTCTCAGGATACAAAATCAATTCACATAATTCAGCAATTTTCATATAGGCCAATAATAGTCATGGTGAGAATTGCATCAAAAACACAATAACCTTCACGATAGCATAAAAGAAAATAAAACATTTAGGAATATATTTAACTAAGGAGGTGAGAGACCTATATAGGGAGAACTAAAACGCACTGAGAAAAGAAACTGTAGAGGATGTAAACATGGAAAACCATATCAGGCTCATGGATCGGCAGAATCACTATTGTTAAAATGTCTATACTACCTAAAATGATCTACAGATTCAGTGCAATCCCTATTAAAATACCAATATTATTTGTCACAAATCTAGAAAATATAATTGTACACTTCACATGGAACATGAGAAGACCCCATATAGCCATAGTGACCTTAAGCAGAAAAAACAAATTAGTAGGCATCAATCTACCAGACTTCAAGCTACACAACAACACTATAGTAACCAAAACAACACGGTACTGGTACAAGAACAGAGACATAGATCAACAGAATGGGTCTGAGAATCCAGATATAAAACCATCCTCGTATTATCATCTGATCTTTGAAAAAGCAGACAAAAACATATACTTGGGAAAAGAATTCCTATTCAATAAACAGTTCTGGGAAAATTAGATAGTCATATGTAGATAACTGAAATAGGCTTCACATCTCTCAACTCACAAAAATCAACTCACGATGGATAATAGACTTAACCCTAAGGCATGAAACCATGAGAATTCTAGAAGAAAATATCATAAAAACTCTTATACACATCGGCCTAGGCAAAGATTTTATGAAGAAAGCAATCCTGACAATAACAAAAATAAATAAGTGGGACTTGATCCAATGAAAAAGTTTCTGCACAGCCAAGGAAACTATCACCTGAGGGAAAAGACTATCTACAGAATGGGAGAAAATATTTGCATGTTACACATCTGATAAAGGGCTGATAACTAGAATCTGTATAGAACTCAGAAAAATTAACGACAACAAAAAATCAAACAACCCCATTAAAAAGTGGGCAAAGGACATGAACAGAAACTTTTCCAAAGAGGAAAGACTCATGGCCAACAAAAATATGAAAAATTGCTAAACATCTCTAATCATCAGGGAAATGCAAATAAAAACCACAATAAGATTTCACTTTTATCAAAAAGTCCCCAAAGAACAAATGTTGGTGAGGGTGTGGAGAGATAGGAACACTCACACACTGCTGGTTGGACTACAAATTAGTAGTCATCTATGGAAAATAATAAGAAGATGTCTCAAAGAACTAAAAGTAGAACTACCATTTGATCCAGCAATGCCCCTACTGGGTATTTACTCAAAGAAAATAGAGACATCCTGTAGTAAAGACACCTGCACTCGAATGTTTATAGCAGCACAATTGACAATTGCAAAGAAGTGGAAACAACTCAAGTGTCCATCAATACATGAGTGGATTAATAAAAAGTGGTATATGTATACCATGGGGTACTACTCAGCCTTAAAAAGTAATGGTGAGCTATTATAATACTTCTTATATTACCCTGAATGGAGCTAGAGCCCATTCTTGGAAGTTAAATATCACAAGAATGGAAAAACAAGCACCACATGTACTCACCATTAAATCGACACTAACTGATGAAAACTTATGTACACAGATGGAAGTAACATGCATTGGGTATCGGGCAGGTGGGACGGGGGGGGAGGCAGGAATGAGTAAATTCACACCTAATGGATGTGGTGTGCACTTTCTTGTGTGGATGGGCATACTTGTAGCTCTGACTCGGTCACCGCAAAGGCAAATATATGTAACTAAAGTGTTTCTACCCCCATAATATTTTGAAATTTTTAAAAAATTTCATCTATCTCAAAAAAATATCCCTTGAATCTCCTCTTTGCTTTTTTTGACTCTTTTTTGGTGCTCTCACAGCATAGGGTATAGGTCTCTCTTATAGTATGAAACTCACTGTATTGCAAAATTATATATTGTTTTTTACCTATTTCCTTCGATTGTATCTACAGAATCTTCAATGTTTTATTTATAGACTGTTATATTCACAGAATCATTCTTAACATGTAGTAAATATTCAAAAAGAAATTTTCAAAGAAGGGGATAAAGAAAAAGGAAAGATAAAGAATTTGAATCATGGGTTGTCTATTACCAAACCCTAATTGTTTCTCCTTTACAATGCTGCCTTACCTATCTCAAAGAGATGTTATTACACTTGTAAAATGCATAAATATGCATTTTACAAATATAGAACTATGCTCATTTACAAACAATTAATACAAACACATATTGAGAAGCAATATGTAGTGATAGAATGCTTGAAATACTTGGAACTAGAACAACAGAGATCAAATCTCACTATCCTCTATTTAAGCCTGACTGTGCTTGCCAGAAAAATTAGGTCAAACATTCTAAATTCCAGATGGCTTCTGTATAAATCAAAATATTATTAGTTACTCTGCCTTCTCAAATGGTCCATGTGAGCCTTATGTAATCTAATACATATGAAATTTTTGTTAAATAGCAAAGCACTCTACAAATATAAAATATTATTCCTAGTTAACTATTAAAAAGCTCACACAGGGAAACCATTGCCAGGAATATACATTCACAAAGTAAGTAGTGGTTTTTAATGGAAAGAGCATGAACTTCAGACTCTTACAAGCTGAATTCTACCTTAGCCAGTTACCAACTCTGTTTGACTACAACTCTTGGTCCTTAAATCTCAGTGTCTTCATGTGTTAATATAAATGGAGATGATAATACCAATTCTGTCCATTTCTCAAGATTGTATGGGACAAACAAGATAATCCATGTGACAAGTTTTTTTTATTTCAATATATTCAGTGGGTACAAATGTTTTGAGTTATGTGGACCATTTTTGTAATGCTTATGCCCTGGCTATAGGTGTGCCCATCACCCAAAAAGTGTTCATAGTATCCGTTAGGTTGGAGTAGTCCCCTCCCCTCCTACTTGCTGCCCCGTAGTTTCTTTCCATTGAGTTTTAGTTCCCTCTATTTACTTGTTTGCTTATCAGTTAGTTCAAATTTAATAGTGAGTACATGTGGTGTTTGTTTTTCCACTCTTGCAATACTTCACTTAGTAGAATGGTCTCCAGCTCCATTCAGATTGTTACAAAAGGTATTAGATCATCTTTTTTATGACTGAGTACTATTCTGTGGAGTACATACATCACATTTTATTAATCCATTCATGAATTGATGGGCTCTTAGGTTGATCCATTTCTTTGCAATTGTGATTTGTGCTGTGATAAACATTCAAGTACAGGAGTCTTTTTGATAAAATGCCTTCTTTTCCTTTGAGTAAATAGTAGTGAAATTGTTGGATTGAATGGTAAGTCTACTTTTAGTTCTTTGAGGAATCTACATACTGTTTTCCATAGAGGTTGTACTAATTTGAAGTCCCACCAACAATGTATAAGCATTCTTTTCTCTTTGCATCCACACCAGCATCTATTGTTTGTTGCTTTTTAATAAAAACCATTCTAACTGGGGTAAAGTGATATATCACTGTGGTTTTGATTTGCATTTCCCTGATGATGTTGAGCACCAAAACCACCATGAGATAACCTAACTCCAGTGAGAACACCTTTTATCAAAAAATCCCGAAACAACAGATATCGGCATGGATGCAGAGAGAAAGGATCACTTATGCACTATTGTGACTGCAAATTAGTACAACCTCTATGGAAAATAGTATGGAGATACATCAAAGATCTGAAAACAGACCTACTATTTGAACTGGGAATCCCACTACTGGGAACTTACCCAAAGGAAAAAAAGACATTTTATCAAAAAGACACTTAAATTCGAATGTTTACAACAGCACAATTCACAATCACAAAGATGTGGAAATAGCCCAAGTGACCATCAATACATGAGTGAATTAATAAAATGTGGTACATATATATATATAAGAGACTATCACTCAGCCATAAAAGAAATGGTGAAGTAATACCTTTTGTAACAACCTAGATGGAACTGGAGACCATCCTTTTAAGTATCACAAGAATGGGAAAACCACCACCACATGTACTCACTACTAAATTAAAAGTAATAGATCAATACTCATATACATATGGAAGTAAAATTAAATGGAAATCAAGCAGGTGGGAGGGGGGGAAAGGGATGGGTAAATTCACACCTAATGGGTACAGTGCACACTATCTGGGGATGGATACACTTATATTATTACTTTTATTCAAACTGTACAAAAACAATTCATGTAACCAAAATGTTTTTACCTTCATAATATTCTGAAATTTAAAAAAATGAAATACTGATATATGTTGCAACATTAAAGAACCTTTAATGTATTATGCTAAATAAAAAAGCCAGACACAAAATGCTACATTTTGTGTGGTTCAATTTATATGAAATATCCAAAATAGGCAAATTTGGAGAGATAAAAAGTACATTAGTGTTTGTCAGACATTGGGAGGAAGAGAAATTGGGAGTTATGAAAATATTTGGGAATTAAATAATGGTGAGGGTTGCACAACTTTGTGCATTTTCAAAAACTGTATTTTACACTTTAAAAGAGTAAATGTTATGGTGTGTGAAATATGTTTCAAAATATTTTGAAAATTAAAAATTTCATTTTCTTTAATTTTCTTCAATGTTACTGTGAAATGTCCAGAGGACTGGATAGATACATAAAGAGATTAAAAGACAGAGGGATAGATATAAAAATAGATAATTTTAATCTTGCCTCTGGTTTATGAAACTTTTGGAAACTGACTTGAGATTGTCTGTTTGGGGGCAACTTTTGTTCATTATCTCTCCGAATATTGCTTCTGTGCCATTCTTTGTCACTTTTTCCATTGAGATTCCAAATGCCTGTATTTTACTCCTCCTTCTTTTATGCACTACATAATTCAATCTAATATATTTCCCAACTTTTCAACTGTTTGAGCTTCATTCTGTATTATTTATTATCCATCATCATACCTATCTTTTCAGATGTGTCATTTGATGTCATATTTCTACACGTACTTTGTGATTTGGTTATTGCTTTTTTTCAATTTTAGAATTTTCTCTTGATTTTCTTACAGCTTCTTAATCTTGTCATTTCTTCTTCAACAGGGAAGACATAGTTATTTAAAAGTCTAACTCAAATATTGGAGGCCCTGAGGACTGTTGCTATTCTCTATTTTATCCACTAGGTTTTTTCCAAATTGTCTTTTCTTCTTATGTGTATGACTATTTCTTAATCTATTACTGACATCATGCTTTCAAATTTTTTGTTATAAAGAATGCAAGTCATGGGGTGAAGTTATCTTTCCTCAAATATGATATTTTTACTTCTGATAGGCCAGTAATTTCAGCAGTGGCCTATCTAATGAAGGTGGCCTATTTACCACCATACTCTAATTCCAAAATGTGAGATGATTTGTATCGGGCCTGCACTCCATATGTCTTAGTCTGTTTGGATTGCTATAACAGAAGATCACAGATCAGGTGGCTTATAAGCAATATAAACTTATTTCTTACAGTTCTGGAAACTGAGAAGTTCAAGATCAAGGCACCAGCAAATTCAATATCTGATAAAGGCTTCCTTCCTAAATTGCTGTCTTTTCACCGTACTCTCATGTGGCAGAAGGGGAGAAGGGAAGAAGGGGTGAATAATCTCTCTGGGGTCTCTTTTATAAGGGCAATAATCCCATGATCCCATTCATGAGGACTTCATTGCATGACCTAATCTCCTGTCAAAGGTCCCCCCAACTCCCATGCTATCATCTTGGGGCTTAGAATTTCAACATATGAATTTAGAGAGGACACGAATATTCAGTTATAACACCATGTAAAGGCACATTTATATCCAAGTTACTCTTCCTTTTAAGTTTTGGCCCCTTTGAGGTATCACCTCATTTAAAGAAGGGATTTTACTAGGTAGCTTTTTTAATTTAGTGTGAGACAGTAAATTTGCCCCCTACCTGCAAGTCTTTTGAGGTTGCTGAGTTCTTAGCCTTACAGGCAACTTTTTCAAAATAGGCAAATGTTCAAAGTGAATATCATGGCTTATCCTTCTGAATATCTATCTTCTTCAACACTTTGGTTTGGTGAAAATTACTGCCATTCTATCTCCACTATGTTTTAAAACATCTCAAAACAATTGTTCAGTGTTTTGGGTTGTTTTAAGCAGAAGTGACCTACAAAAAATCACCCCCTATTTCTGAAAAGTGAATTTATCTTATGGGGGTGAAACTACTATACTGTTAGTTTCATAACAAAGGGATTGTGCTTTCTACTGCAGTTTGCTTTTCTTATATAACAACTCATCCTCCAAATAGGTAGCTACTGACCTAAACTTTTATTTTTTAATATCTGTATAGTATTCTATGCTGTGCATATCTCACATTTTATTAAACTATATTATTCTTGATAGTTCAGTGCCCTTTTTTTCTTTACTAATATTTTTGTAATAAACATCACTAAACATATACTTTATATACTAATGTCCTTGTAGTGCTATGAGATTGAATCCAAAAAAGATTTTTGGATTTGGGGGTAATTTGCATGTAAGCTTTCAATTATTTTCTATAATGAATCTATTTTCATGCATAGAAAAATGGATTTTATTATTTTTAACTATCAGTTTTCTTATTTTTCATGAAATGAGATTGGAAATGGTCAGGAGCTGAGCAGGTACACTACGGTGGGACCACAGAGAATACCCAATGTCTATATAATGCATACCTAAATTTTACATAAGTAATTGACATGATACATAAGCAAATTTAATGATAGTTTAATTAGTGCCATTAGTAAATATTTTGTATAAATATTTAATTGATACTTTTAAAATGTTTAAAAATACAATGCATTTATTATATTCTATTTTTAAATGTTTAAATTTTAATAGAAAATATCATAAAATTCAGTATAAAATTCAGTTTCCTTTGGGTATTCCATTTTCCAGATACAGTCATATAAGTCAGCAGGTTTAAGGCATGTTTTGCAATTATAACTTATTTTTACAAGTATTAAAAATTATTTTGAATTTAAAAAATGAAACATAAGAATGTATAGAATATTTCAAAGGCAAAATTTGACTTTGGGAAGAGAACAAGTCCATATATACTGATCTGCTCCTACCTATAGTATTCAAACTTATGCTAAACAAATTATTTCACACTCTATAATGTTTCTCAAATTTTGAGTACATTTGCTCTACTGCTGTCTTCATGATAATTGTCATACCTTTAAATATTCTTCATTAAATTGCTACATTATATAGCTGGAATAGCTTGCTTTGGTACTGTTCTTGTTGATAAGAGATTAAATGGAACATACCAAGCCCTAGCTATGGAAGAAAAAAAAAGTCCAGATATAATGTGCAAGACCTTGAATTGTATGCAATAAAATAGAAGAGAAAAAGCAAAAATCATTTTAATGCAATCTAAAAATGGAAAGCTTCCTTTCACCTGTAAGAACTATTTTTCTAATAAGGTAATGATGGTGCTATAAAATAATTATAGGGACATTTTCCTAATATGAATGACTCAATTTAGAGAACAGCTAAATGAGTCAATTACCAAGAAATCCCTCTGTGAAGCGGTTAGATTTGTATAGGTTTTAGAATACATACAGACACAAATATACACACACAGAGAATTAGTGGTATAAGAGAAAAGAATAATAGCTCCAAAATAAATGGGGCATGGAACTTTTTGTCACATAGAAAAGGGGAAGTTGATTTCAAAATAATCTGATACTTTTGAGTGAATACGTTATACTACAAACCACTTTCTGGAACCCAAAAGGGATGTACTAAAGTGGTAATTAAAGTGAAAGAATTGCTAAGTGCTCTAGAAATATTAGTATTCGGTGATTCTAGATGGTAATTTAAATTTCTAAGAATTTATTACAATTTCAGTAAGTAGGTCAGTTTAATGAACTGGAATCTTACAATTTAAAAGGTCAGAATATAACTACCAAATGTATTGCTACAAGGTCACCAAGATGTTTAAATCAAAAATAGTTTCAATAGCTTAAATACTAAAAGTAGCTTACTTCCTTTTAAACATTATGAAAATATTTGAAAACCCGAGGAAGTGTAGTTACATTTTAATATATGAGACAAATACTAAGGTAGCATAAATTGAATTACTGCTAAGTAGTAAGGCAATAGAAATCTATGACATTTAACATGGGAAATTAAGAACAAAAATATTCATAAATTTTCTTTTATCGCTTAAAGTCATATGGTAATCTTTGAATACCTAACAATGGTAACAGAAACAAGGAATGAATTTTAAGACCCAATGAGATTCACCAAATGATAAAAGCTTCCACCGTATTTTTAAAAATAATTTTATATTTTAAGTGGCAAATTCCTCTCTTGTCTTGTGAAACTTTCAACTACTTTCTCTCCTCAGGGCAACTCCCACAGACAATGAATAATTTAGTCATAATTCTAATTAAAAACTGAGTAGGAGCTCCTCAGCCTGTGCGAGTTATAAGGCTATGTCACTAATTATCTGTTCCTTCAATTTTTGTTCTGAAATAGTTCTCTAGACAGCTTCAGGAGAGTATGTGTAGAATTAGAAATCCAGACCAAATTGGTTTTTCAAAACACTACTGAGATATTACTGATTTCCTTGTTATTGGGTCTATGTGCTTTGTAATTGTACTTACAAATTATATCTTCTCCCTTTCCAGAAAAATACATAAAATATAGTTATGGATTATTAATAGGTAATCCATTAAATAATCTCTATAATAGCCGTGTAATATAAAATAAAATAAAAAAGCTTATCTTTTTCAGAGGCAAAATCTTTATTTTAAAATTTTCAAAGCCTTCATTTCAACTTACATGTCACAAAGTCTAGTATGCTATCTATATTTATGGAGTTAAATAGAAACACAAAGTATTTCAAATGTAAGACCCCAAATGCCAGATGTATATTTGCATATATCTGGTAAAAGCCCAGCACTAAAGTACACTACTTTAGTTTTGTGAGACATTTTCTGATGCTAAAATGGAACTGATTGTCATATGCATGAAAACAGTTGACACCAAGAAAAAACAAACAAAAGTCTGCCATACATCCTACCAGGGAAATACTGTTGACAGGATCATTTGCATCACATTGCATTGCTCATTTTACATGAAGGTTACAGCTGAAAAATTCCACCAAATTAGTTAAAAAATTTTCATTTAAAATGTTACTGAGGACTCTAAAATTGTATACATCATTGCAAGTAGTATTAAGAGATTGAGAAGAACATTATTCAATATAACTTTTTTTTTTTTGAGGTAGAGTCTCACTCTCTTCCCCAGGCTAAAGTGCCGTGGCATCAGCCTTGCTCACAGCAACCTCAAACTCCTGGGTTCAAGCAATCCTTCTGCCTCAGCCTCCCGAATAGCTGGGACTACAGGCATGCGCCACCATGTCTGGCTAATTTTTTCTATATGTTTTTAGTTGTCCGATTAATTTCTTTCTAATTTTAGTAGAGATGGGGTCTCGCTCTTGCTCAGGCTGGTCTCGAACTTCTGAGCTCAAACAATCCGCCTGCCTCAGCTTCCCAGAGTGCTAGGATTACAGGCGTGAGCCACCACGCCCGGCCTCAATATAACTTTTGATGTACATTATTTCATTAGAAACAGTTGTTTTAAAGACAGAAATATAACACATGAAACAATAAAAATCCTAGAATCAAGCCTAAAGAAAACTCTTTTGAATATTGGCCTAGGCAAAGAAATTATGACTAAGATTCCAAAAGCAAATGCAACAAAAGCAAAAAATAAATCAATGAGACTTAATTAAACTAAAATGTTTCTGCACAGCAAAAGAAATGATCAATAGAGTAAAGAGATAATCTACAGAATGGGAGAAATATTCACAAACTATATATCCAACAAAAGACTAATATGCAGAATCTACAAGGAACTCAAACAAGTCAGCAAGAAGAAAACAAATAAGCCCATTAAAAAGTGGGCAAGAACATGAACATTTTTCAAAAGAAGATATCAAATAGCTAATAAACATATGAAAAAATGCTCAACCATCAATAATCATCAGGGAAATGCAAATCAAAACCATGAGAGACCACATTACCCCTGTCAGAATGACAATTATTAAAAAAATAAAAAACAATAGATGTTGACATGGATGTGGTGAAAAAGAAATGCTTATACACTGTTGGTGGGAATGTAAATCAGTACAACCTCTATGGAATACAGTGTGAAGATTTCTGAAAGAACTAAATGTAGATCTACCATTCAAATCAGCAATCCCACTACTACTGGGTATATAGCAAAAGGAAAAAAAGTATTTTTAAAAAATCCACATGCACTTATTTGTTTAGCAGAGTACAATTAACAATTGTAAAGATATGAAATCAATCTGAGTGCCCATCAACCATTTATTTGATAAAGAATGTGTGTGTGTGTGTGTGTGTGAGATAAAATCTCACAGGAACACTACTCAGCCATAAAAAAGAATGAAATGTTGCTTGAAGCTTGGATAGAATGGAGGCCATTATTTTAAGTGAAGTATCTCAGGAACTGAAAACCAAATACTGCATGGTCACGCTTATAAGTGGGAGCTAAGCAATGGGTACACAAGGTCATACAGCGTGGTATAATGGACAATGGCGACTCAGAAGTACAGAGTGTTGAAGCCAGGTAAGAGATGAAAAATTACCCATTGGGTACAATGTACACTATTCAGGTGATGGGTACATTAAAAGCCCAGATTTCACCACTATACAATTCACCGTGCAACCAAAACCACTTGTGCTTCCTACATCTATTGAAAGAAAAAAAAGTTGTTTTAATTTACTTTACACTAATTTTATAAAGAAGTATATTATATACCATGAATATTGTGTTTGCAGAATGATATCAATTTAGAATGTAATAGCACAATATCAGATATATGATAGAAATTTGCCAAAACCCCAAAAGTTTATCTTACCTTTTCGGTGTAAATCTTAGAGACAGTGCAAATGGCAAACTGAGTTTTAATGCCAAATCTTACTCTCATGTAGAGCTCTAATATTCATGAAATTGTTCCTTTTTACAATTGAGTTGATAATTTACATTTATAAAACTTTGAACATTTTATTAAATTAATCATAAGATAAATAAGTCTATTAACTCATAGAAGGTAACTTGAGTTAACAGGAAATCTTTGTCCAGCCTCATGATTTTAAAAATTAGGTGTAAGTACTTTGGCAATCCTGTTGGAAGTCAGCTGATAATAGAAAATATGCCTGCACAAACACTGCCTAAACTTGTTCAGGTGAAATTTTGAGTTAACAACACAGAGGAACAAACATGTTAAAAGAATGTTAACTAACAAATTATTATTTGGAGGTTCTCAAAGACTATGTTATTGGCCATTCCACTACAAAGAAAGGGGAAAATAAACAGGAATACAACTATATTTTAACACTAATTATGTTTAAGTAGTTGAAATAAAATATGAGTGATGTTTTTCTTAAATGTAAAAAAAAAATCCCAATTTTCTATTAAAACATTCCTTATTTTATATACCTAATATGGCAATCAGTTATTCAAGTAGAGACAGGAAGGAGAATATAGTAGAGCATTTCATAAGGACAAAAACAATTTTTTTTGGTTAACTGAATGATTTCTATTGTCAACTATGCAAATCAGACATTTGAAATGCTGTTTCCCATTTTTGTTTTTACAAACTTATTTAGTAAAAATTAGAGAACATTTAGATAATATTATAGTGATCTTGAGAGATCTATCTTAAAACCATATCAAATAACACATATTGAGAATATTTTGATATTGAGCTTAGATAAGAAGAGAATAATGTCTTGACCGCTGCCATAGAAACTTAGAAGACACAGTATGTATCACATGTATTATCAGAACATAAAAGAACACACTGCAGTCAAGGAATCAAATTCGTGTTACGTTGTTTCAAAAAGGAATATAAATCCTAAAACCTGGAAATCAAAAGAAAACTTTAGAGCTTTGTATAAGGAATATTAATTTTAACTGAAATTTCCCACATTAGAATGTACAACTGTATGACGAGGATAATAAAGAAGAAGTTAATTAACTTGCCAGGATTCTGGCAGAGGATTCTATCATGTCAACCTAACAGAACAGATAACCTCATTCTATCTTAAATTACTGTGATGCTGTGATAGTCTTACTGTTAAGTTACAAAAAATATTAAACTTCAGTATTTTTTTCATGTCTTTGGTTCTTTTGGAACATTCTTCCTGAAAATGATGATGGTTTATAGATCGTGTTCTGTAGAACTGTAAAATATTTAGCAGGAGTGAATGAGACAGTGAGAACTTCTTGCTACTTTGCTGTAAATCTACTAACCTCTTCGAAATATAAATCAGAAGAATAGAATATAAATCAAAATAGAATAGGAGACTCACCAAACCAAGTGTTACAAAAAATACTATGTACTATTGAACAACGATAATTCTTCCTTGACATCTAATGTTGGTTTTACATTTACTAAAAAATATTATATTCTTTGAAGTAACACTCTTATATGAAAACCTATTTCAAACAACCATTATAAAAAGAAGTCAATGATGGGATTATGCAACAAATTTTCCATCTCCACCTGAGAATATAAATGATTCAAGTTATCATTTTTCTTTTTCTTTTATTTTTTTTGAGACAGAGTCTCACTCTTTTGCCCTGGCTAGAGTGAGTGCCGCGGCATCAGCCTAGCTCACAACAACCCCAGACTCCTGGGCTCAAGCGATCCTACTGCCTCAGCCTCCCGAATAGCTGGGACTACAGGCATGCGCCATCATGCCTGGCTAATTTTTTCTATATAAATTTTTTTCTTTAGATGTCCGATTAATTTCTTTCTATTTTTAGTAGAGATAGGGTCTCGCTCTTGCTCAGGCTGGTCTTGAATTCCTTAGCTCAAACAATCCGCCCGCCTCGGCCTTCCAGAGTGCTAGGATTACAGGCATGAGCCACTGCGCCCGGTCTCTTTTTATTTTATTAGAAAAGACATTAATGAATGCTGCCTGCAGATTTAATATTGGCAAATCACATGACATACAGCTTAATCTTCTATGATTGTATACACATACATATATATAATTTTGTGAAGAAAATTGTAGCACATTCTTAAATTAATTACCTTGAAATTAAAACAGTTAAGATTTACTTAAAATTTAATTGCATAAGCCCAAATCTTAAACAATATTTACACTGACAGAATAAAAGATTTTAACTAAAATTTCATTCATACTTTTAACTATACCCTTGAGCAATAACAATGTATACAAACTCCTTTTCTTAAAGGAAATATATTGACCCAGACTTCAAAAAGATCGAATAATATGGGAAATAGGACATACCCATCCACATAGTACAAAATAATAAAAGCTGCAAAACAGGAAATGTTATAAAAGGGACAAAGTTTTGGTGATTTTTGAAAGCTAAAATCCACCCACAAAACCAACAGAAGTTAAATCTACATCTGTTTACCCAGGTTATAATTACCATTTTCTCATGAAGAAAAAAAGACTATGAAAGACAATGTAATTTTATATAGAACATATACTATATTACATTTATATGACTGTAAAGATGGCCTAGGAGACTTTCCATTGTCCATCATCGTCTATAAGTATCTCCCATTTTTCTATTATACTAAGCACAAGATAGATCATACATTTATGGTGCTAGAAATAAAAGTCACAAAAATAATTGTAATTATTCTTTCCACCTTTAAAAATGTAATTGCCACCAGATTTGTTTTTTTAACATTCTACAAATTCCAGAACTCTTTATGACTAGAATAGGGTCCCATATCTTAACCTAACTGTTGACAATTTATGACCATTTAAAATCAACTGATGTATCAGCTAGGATTGAAAAAAGTTTATGGATAATATCAGAGATAAAATCTCTTAAAGAGTTTTATAAGATAATTTAATCTTCCAAAATTTTATCTGATGATGAACTTAAAAAGCAGAGAAAATAACTGATTTTCTTATTAGCAAAGATTTTTTATTCTATGTTTTCTGCTTCAGTGATATACATAATTGTTACAAATCATCTAAATAGAACACCAAATATAAAAAAATGAATGCTGGAAATTTTAATAAGAAAATACACTGAATACATTATAATAATATACTACGTTTAATATATATCACATATGACTCATATAACAGCTAAATATTGATAGAAGTTTTGGCAGAAGTTAAAAAGTTCAAATATTGGTCCAGGTCACCAATGTGACATCTATTTCATCTTAAAATGGATTATTTTTTGTTCATAGATGTAAATACAAGTAAACACCTGTCTAAATTACTACTTGTATAGTTTCATTAGTTCTACAAAAGCTAGCCTGAAGATGTCACACACTGGAATGAAAGCTTTTAATGAAAGAAGTCCCTTTTATTTTTAGCAACAGTAGTATTGGATATCTGAAAAGGGTACTACAATTAGAATGAGAATATGGTTTTACCCCAAACAAAAATATTAAAGCCAAAAAGAAGAAGTGTTTTAAGGTAAGATTATGTCAGTCATTGAATCAGGATATTCTGAGTTTGAAGCATCGATAGAATATTCAACTGGCAACAGTTTTTAGGTATTAGGAAATGCAGTAGTAAAACGAATGTAGGAGATGCAGTTAGGCTATAGTATCAACTCTCAGACACTATACAAATCATAGTCAAAGTTACAAAATATGCAGGATATCCAAGGTAAGTAATGAAGAAGGAGAAGAAGGGTGAGGGAAGATATTTGAGTGGTACGTACAGTTAGTCACTATGAGGAAGAAGAGGTAGGAAAACTTTACTGAAATCAACAGAGTTCTGAAAGAAAATAAAAAGAATAAAGAGGATGAAGAACAAAAAGATGACATTGTTTATGATCATAAATGACTTGCAGCAAATTGTGTGTAAAGGATCTCTCACTGGTCTTACAAGTAGGGAACAAATATGAAGAAATATCAGATTCTTAAGTGTAAGGTTTCATAGGAAGGTGAATGTTTGGACAAGGGTACCTGAATATGATCTATGCATGATGAATTAGCATCAGTAACGGAGGGGGACACTGAATCAAAAGATTTATGTAATGGAACATCTTTATTTAATAAAATCAACAACCTTAACTGAGTCACTCAATAAATGGACACAATATAGAACTTAACTGACAAATAAGGTATATGTATGCTTAGTTAGTAGTGCTTGTTATCAAAGAGGTATTTTTTCAACGTCTTTATTGAGGCGTGATTGGCAAATAAAAATTGCATATATTTAAGGTATGTCTTGATGTTTTGATATATATGTACATTGTGGAATAATTGACACAACCGAGCTAATTAACATATTCTTCACCTCTCATAGTTAACTTTTGTTTGTGTGTGTGTATGTGTTCAGAACACTTAAGATCTTGGCCGGGCGCGGTGGCTCACACCTGTAATCCTAGCTCTCTGGGAGGCCGAGGCGGGCGGATTGTTTGAGCTCAGGAGTTCGAAACCAGCCTGAGCAAGAGCGAGACCCCGTCTCTACTAAAAATAAAAAGAAATTAATCAGACAACTAAAAATATATAGAAAAAATTAGCCGGGCATGGTGGCACATGTCTGTAGTCCCAGCTTCTTGGGAGGCTGAAGCAGTAGGATTGCTTGAGCCCAGGAGTTTGAGGTTGCTGTGAGCTAAGCTGACGCCACGGCACTCACTCTAGCCAGGGCAACACAGTGAGACGCTGTCTCAAAAAAAAAAAAAAAAAAAAAAGATCTATCCTCTCAGGAAATTTTAAGTCCACAATATAATTAACTACATTCACATTGATGTGCATTAGATCTCTAGAACTTAATTACCTTACGTAACTGAAACTTCTTATCCCTTGACCAAGATCTCCCCATTTGCCAATCCCGTCATCCCCTGGAAACCACCATTCTACTCTCTGTCAGTAGTTCTTACTGTATGCCTAAAACCAAAGGTTGCAGAGCAGTGTATGATGGGGGAGGCGGTTCTAGGCCCTAAGCCTGCTTTCATAAAAGATTGACTAGATGAAAGAGAAAACTTATGTTGATTACCCAGGTGAAAATAAGAAATAGATATAGAAATAGCAAGGTGGTTTAGTAAAGAGTGTAAAGATTCACAATAAAACACTAATGTTTTTATTATACTATATAATGATATTTTATTTCAAAGAACTATTAAAATTACATTGAAATGTCATTCTAAATACTTATTACTTAAATCCAAAGTCTTAATTATCTATATTAATGTCTAGTCTTTGTCCATATAAATTCCTAGAATTTAAGTTTCTCTACCACTTACAAACTATGTGAAAAATAAGGAAGTAATTTCAACAATTCAAATTTCTCATCTATAAAAATCATAAAAATCTATAAAAATGAGATAATTTCTAATGCAAAGGCTTTAAGAATTAAATTAGTTCATAATTTTTCAATTATTTTGTAAAACTTAAAACCCTACCCAAATGAGGAATATTAACATTTTAAATTATTTGCCTTAAATTGTAGTAAAACATATGCTTATTGTAAAAAGTTGAAACATCCAATTCTATGAAAATTAAATTCCCTCATAAGTCAGAAATAATAAATTTTTAAGCATATAAGTTTTCCATACATTATTTTATATCATTATCATATACTTTTGTATACTGGTTTTTAACTTAGCAATATATTAAAACATTTTCAAAATTATTATTTCTTTAAAAATTATCTTAAAAAACCCGAGTAAGCATAAATCTGTGAGTGCCTCAATTAATTAAGGGACTTTGTAATTTCTAATTTAATAATTTAGGATGCTTCCATAAGTTTTTATAAACAAGACTGTATTCAAAACTCTTTCTGATTTACATTTTTATATTTCAATAGATTTAGGGGGTACAAATGTTTTTGTTATATGGATGAATTACATAATGTTGAAATCAGAGCTATTAGTGTACCTGTCACCAGAATAATGTACATTGTACCTGCTATGTAATGTTTTATCCCTCACTCCTCTCCCAACCTCCCCCCTTCTTTGTTTCCAATGTCCATGACACCACTTTATGACCATTTCTACCCATTGTTTAGCTCCCACTTATGTGGCATTTGTTTTTCCATTCCTGAGATACTTCATTTAAGATAATGGTTTCCGTTTCCATCCAAATTGCTGCAAAAGACATTATTTCATTCCTTTTTATGGCTGAGTAATACTCATGGTGTAGGTGTTTGTGTGTGTATATATACATACACACATACAAAATATATACACACTCACACACATTTTCTTTATCCACTCATAAATTGGTGGGCACTTAAGTTGATTCCATAGCTTTGTAATTGTCAATTGTGCTGTAATAAGCATTTGGGTGCAGGTGTCTATTTGATATACGACTTTTTTTTCCTTTGGGTAGATATCCAGCAGCGGTATTGTTGGGTCAAACAGTAAGTCTATTTTTAGCTCTTTGAGGAATGTCCACACTGTTTTCCACGGAGGTTGTACTAATTTACATTCCAATCAACAGTGTATAAGTCTTCCCTTTTCACTGCATCCTCGCCAACATTTATTATTTTTTGACATATTAATAATGGCCATTATAACAGGGCAAAGTGGTATCTCACTGTGGTTTTCATGTGCATTTCTCCAATTAGTGATGTTAAACATTTTTTCATATGTTTTTAAAATGCTCAAAAGCCTTTAATGATAACAAATTGTGCATCAAGATTTCATTAGAAAAAAGTGGAGAAATAATTTACCCAGGTCAAAAAGCAATCACATTTCAAGAACTTCAATGTAAATTATCAAATTAGCCACTAGAAATAGTTTTCAATTATTTATCCATTAGCAATTTGAGTGATAGCTCATGGTATCACACTCTGTGGAATAAAACGGGTATTATGTCAATCTTTCTAGTGTGTGAGAGGGAAAATTCTATTTTATTATTGTTTTAATTTGCCAATTAGTGATTATCACAGAGGTTGAATCTTTTGCTATATTGAATGGTTATTTGTAGTGTCTGTATACCTGCAGCTGTATAGAATTATGGTATATATATTTTTTATCTGGCTTTTTTAAAAATTTAACTAGTTTGTGATCTCTTTCCAACTCAGTAAGTATATGTGTACATATATGTGTGTATATGCATATATATGTATACATATGTACATAATCATTTTAAGTCTGAATTGCATTCAAAGATGACTAACCAGTTTCCCCAAATGGACAAATGAACATTAGGTTACTTCATATTTGTACCTTTTATAAACAATTTTCATAAAGTTGTGTCATACTATTTAGTAATTATATAATTGTTTTTGAGTCACTTTCTTGAAGAGTAATTAGTAAATTAAGAAAGGGTACTGTTACATGTTGTCACTCATCGTGAAAATGACTTCCAGAAAAGTTTTGTAATTTATACCACCAACAACAGTGCATGAGGATAATTTTTTCTTTTCTGTTTTTGTTTTTATGGGATTTTTCTCCAAGAGATTACTCCTAGAATGAAGTTTGGATTTGTCAGTTCCTTTAAAATTTTTCTAATTTTCATGGGAGGAAAAAAAAGGAAGTTTTTAAAAAAATTGATCACAATTGTGTATTAGTAAAGCTTTAGTTCTTTATATTTTTTTCAAATTTTAAAGCTTTTAGAATTTTTTCATCTTATGTCAATTTTTAATAAATATAGCATTTTTGAACAATTGTTAAAGTTCTGTGTCATAATTACACAAATATTTCTCCAAATAGATGTTCAATATTTCCACATACTTGCATTTAGCACATTTTTCCTTTTAATATTTTTATATTTTCATGACATGTTTAGAAAACCTTTTCCTATGCAACATTATAAAAACATATACACACTTCTATTTTAAACACTAACTGCTAGGAATCCATTAATCTCAATTTTGCTTAGTGTTAACTTTTTAGTGGTAGATACGTTATATTTTTATATAGTGAATTATATCTACCTATTCTGTTTTCTCCTCCTGCTTTAATGCTTTAGAGAATTTGATAAGTTTCAGACATCTTAGCTGCTTAGAAAAAATTTTTCTTTATTCTTTTGCATGCACATTTGAAATTTTGATTTCTGAAATTTAATTTTTAAATGAGAAATAAACATTATTTTTCATATAATTAGTTGTTACATGAATATGAATTGAATAATTATGTCTTATCTCCATACTATAAGGCTACATGTTCTTATTTTTACTGTGTTTCTAATCTCTCAGTTGATTGCAGTAATTTTGTATTATTTTTCATGTTTGAAAAAAATAATATACCACAATTTTCACCATTTTTAAACTATTTATTTCTGTTTATAATTCCAAATACAATTTAGAAATTATTTTCGATTACTAAAAAATTCTTTTAGGATTTTATTTGGAATTTCAGCATGCTATAAAAATATTTGAAAGTATGTATCTTATAGTATTAAAATTATTATACGAATAATATGTTAATGTTATAATATTAATATATTTATTCTATAACACATTTATATATTAGTACAAATATAATGTATATTATTTATAAAAGTGTATTCACATATATATGTAACATGTATATATAACATACATGTAAATATATGAATTTGTATATAATGTATATGTTGTAACATATATTTATGATATATATGTGACATAAGACATGTGAATTATGTTATATGTAATGTATAATATATGAAAATTTTCCATTTGTATATTTCATTATATACTTTGCAAAATTTTGTGTTTGTTTAATCCTGTTATGGCTCATTTCTTGTTTAATATATTTTCCTTTTTATTTTATATAATTTGAAACTTATAAATGTATTCCATTTTATACTTTCTAAATTTTTAGTATTTATTACATTTTCTAACTATTTTACATTTCTGATACTCTTGAGACAAGTGGCTCATATATATGGAGACACTAAGAAAAATAAGGATTTGGGAAAAAAGTATAGTTGGTGTTTTCTACTGTAGTCAATCACTAAAATAAAATTTTCTAAAGCAATGGCTGCAAGGTTACCTCCTCCTCTTCCCCCCCATAAACATTTTCAGGTGAAATACAATGTGTCTATTACAAGGCATGGTCAGCTGATTCATGTCTCAGTAGAACGGGAATTTCATCAGAATATAATTAGATCATTTGACTAAAGTAAATCCATAGTTTTTTGATGTACTGCATTGCCCTTCAAATTAAGATTTAAATGCTTTCAGCATAGCATGTTATGAATGAATTGATAAAATAAGGGCACATAAAACATAGTTAGTTATTTGTCTTAGTTTGTTTTGTGTCTGCTGTAACAGAATGCCACAAACTGGGTCATTTATAATAAACAGAAATGTATTGGCTTACAATGTTAGAACTGAGAAGTCCAAGATCGAGGGGCCAATATCTGGTGAGGGCCTTTTTGCTGCATCATAACATGGCAGAAGCCATGATATCGTGATAGGGCACAGGGAGGGAGAGAAAGCAAAAGGGGCCAAACCTACTCCTGCAATAACAATGATGGCATTAGTCCATTCACAAGGCCAAGTCCTCATGACCCAAACATCTCTTAAAGTACCCTTCTCCCAATACTATCAAAACGGCAATCAAATTTCATCATCGGCTTTGGAGGGGGAAAAAATTCTAACCATAGTATGATTCAAACAAACAAACAAGCCTAAGAAAAAATACATATACTTTGATTAAATTTTAAAAATCAGTTAAAGGCTAATGTATATATAACTATTAATAATCATAAATAAAAACTGTTTCAAAAGTAAAATAACATGCTTTTTTCAAACTAAAGTATAAAACAATTAAGGAAAATAATACTTAATTCTGGTAAGCATTTTGTCATTCAGTCTCTAAAAACAAGCATATGTAGAAAACTTCTGAAAAGCAATTTGGCTTCATAAATCAAAAATGTCAAACATGTTTATATACTTCGACTCATCAATAAAGCTCTCTCAT
Organism: Avahi laniger; assembly: GCA_963575035.1. Lineage (NCBI taxonomy): Eukaryota > Metazoa > Chordata > Mammalia > Primates > Indriidae > Avahi > Avahi laniger. The sequence goes on from CAUYSK010117336.1 coordinate 119,520, forward strand.
TCCTAGAAAATCTGTTATTAAATATGATAAGTTTGGGCAAAGATGTAGAGACACTGATGGTTGTGATATTATTTAAAATAGAAAAAAAGAAAATTAAATGTCAATTACAGAATATTTATTTTGGATAGGTACATAGCTACAATGAAATATTTTGCACTAGAATGTAATAAAATAAATTTTAAGAAATTTTATGCATATTATATGTAAAAAAGAAAGGCAAACTATATGTATGAGTCATCTCAGCTCTTCATAATTTCAAATAGTATGTAGATATATTAATATAACATTTTGTTGCCATGAATAAAGATTGTCATTCATTGCCATGAATGTAGATCCACTCAAATGTAATAGTTTCTGGATCTTCAGATTGTGAGTAATTTATGACTTGTTTTGATATACTTATTATATATACAAACATTCTTAAATTAGAATATACCAATGTCATTTTTATTTAAAATAATAATTGAAATCATACTAGCAGCCTTTACTCAGTTAAAAACATTTATATCTAACAAACATAACAATAATCTTCACTTATGAACTGCTTGACTATAGATCTTCCATTATTTTGGAAACTCAAAATGCTATGACAAAAACGTGGCATATTTACCAATATCTCCTTGCTTAAAACAAGCATTTAAATGCTCAGTAAAATGAGAGTATATTTGGAATCATCAATAATGATACAACTATTAATATTATAATTGGTCTTGGCATCATAATATCTATGGTCATAATGAAAAACTTACACTGAACCTTAATTTTCCATTCTTTTCCTTGGAATAATTCAATTTCTTAAGGATTCAGCCATTAGAAATGGTACTAGGAATAATATTAGGAAAGCGAACAATTATATTGAAGAGCAGAATGCAGAATATAGCAACTCTATGACACCATGTCTGGAATCAAACTTAAACTCTTTCAATTCAATTGTTGGACTGAGACTCTGCAAGTAGATTTCACACTCAATGTGATCGGCCTCACATATTTGGAAATATCTATAGCAGCCAGACCACCAGCTATGAAAACTTAGTTTTAGAGCAGCATCCAATTTTAGAGAGCTGAGAGACATTCAAGAAACATCTATTTTATCACATTTGTTCTACAAATTTGAAAATACAGGTCAATGAAGTTTAATTGACTTAAGTCATAAAATATGGTAGAATCAGTTCTAGAAATAAAGCACCCCAATTATTTCTTAGCTGTTTCTAGCATATACCGTACTTTACTCTAATTTCAATGAAGTCATGAAGATTGGGACTTGAATGCTAGACTCTGTTATATTTCTAGGTTATGTTTTAGCCCTTCCTGTATTTTCTTAGAAGAATGACATTATATTTTAGGTACAGTTAATCAAGGAAAAATGGTAGTCTTAAGTCTTAAAGTCTTAGGATTTTAGTAAAGGCTAGTTCATTGTGACCTGTTTACTATTACTCATGGCACCTTCTGGATTTTAATATGAAATCTATTTAAAAATTACATAGGAAATGAGAATTTAAAAGTAGAAGTCCCAGTTTACCATGTCCTTGGTATCCACTCTGAAAATCAATATTTTAATCTGTAAAAATGTAATATTTAATCTCCATATCCATGCCTTGTGTCAGAATTAAGTTAGTTAATTGCAAAGCACCTCACAAATTACTCCCCTTTCATGTGATTAGTCCCTAAAATTCCTATAATAGAAATATAAGTATAATACTAGCTTGCTTTCTGATGTTACAGGTAGATAACTAAATAGATCATCTCTCTTAGAGATTAGCTATTCCTTATATGTTAATTGATTGTTAGAGATGCATTGGATAAATTTATTAACTTCCTCCTTGAAATTCTTCTTTTGAGAGAACTTAACTTCAACAAAAAATTGGAAGAGAGTGAAATTTAATGTGCTTTAAAGAAATGTGTTCTGGGCAATTTGTGAGACTAAATATAGGAAAGACCATAGTTCATCTGAAAGATCACAATTCACTACTTCCCCTTGATATGAGGTTTCTGGAGAAAAATTAAATTACTCCTCAAGCATGCAGAGATCTAGAGCAATGTTAATGAAGTAATTGGGAGAATGTGGTATGTTCAAGTAGACCGAGTGGTTTTACATTACTCTTGAGTTACTGGCAGCTACACATTTGTACCTAAGGCTGTTTAGCACAGCTCCTCCCTTTGGGGACTAATCTTTGCACAGTGACACGACACAGGAGGGATTCAAATGAAATGACAACATAGATGGAACGTTGGAGATAAAAGTACTTTGAATGTGAGAAGATAAAATTCACCAAGAATTCAGGATCATTTCAAATTCATAAACATAGCTATTGACTTAAAAACATGACATTTTATGGAAATCATTTATATCATCTAAAAGACTGTGCTTCAGACCATTGCCTCCTCCTAGGTTATGTGATAAGTGTGAAAATACATGATGACATCACAGTTCCTTAAGGCATTTTTACCAAATAGGAGGGTTAGCTGATCACACAAAACTTTGAATTTTGACATACTGTTGTCTTTGCTGATACTGGATTCGGTTTATTTCTTCCCTAAATAAACAGGTAGCTTTTATTTACATTGAAAATATGTTGAGGCAAGCAGACTTTTTTTTGATATGTTCATACTGGGACAGTGCCCTAGCAGCATGGTAACAGCATTCACTGCTATTGCCTAGAGGATTGGGCAGATTCAACTGGGCTGTGAACAGAGGCACTATTTGGGACTATACACTAAAGTTTAAACAAAAGCAGTCTGGCCACATTAAACTTTCGAAATCTTTTACAGTATTACTTAAACTTATTCTTTATACTTTAAAATTGTATTACACTTATTCTAGACACATACAACATTTATTCAATATTCAGTTTACAAATAGAATTTGTGATTTCTTAGGATAATTTTTTAGTTTTATATTTTAAGTAAGATTTAATATTTTCAAATAAAGGAAAAAGCCACCAGCAATGGTGGTTTGGGGGGGGATATTAAAGAATAGAGGTTAACCTAACAATTTCTAGATTTCTTCTTACAGTTTTTTATGTCAAGTATTAAAACAGGACATGAATTGTTTTCTAATATATTCTAGCCTCAAATGATTTTAGTAAGAAAAATTCATGTAAACATGTCATTTTAAAGACATAGAGTGGAAAAGAAAACCATAGTACAACCAGAGTGGCAGGTATTTGTTTCTAGACTATGAATAATTCCTACTTTTTCATGCAGTTTTCAGTTCCTTTTATTTGAGAGGGCTTATTCAATTGCAGTTGTATGCTTGATGTATAGTTTATACAGTGATTTCAGTTAAGTTAAATAAATGCAACTCCTCTATTTAAAGCCTGAGTAATAAGTACCAAAAATTATTTAGTTTCAAAAAAAAAAAAACAAGTTCTCCTTAATCAATAGAAAGACATGTCTATTGCAAAAGAGTTTCTTCCAAACTTAAGGAAAAGTTTGGTAATGATGACTACTACCATTATTGAAATGAGCATAGTAATATAGAAATATTGCTAATTTTATTCTTCATGAATTAATTTTTGCCTATGACATTCATTTGAAATTAAAGTCACCTGCCATTAATTAAAATTACATCTTCTTCCAATTTCACTATTTTTATATATAACAATAACTTTTCTTATGCATTAGAGTATTTTTTCTTAACTGATGTCTTTTTACATTATATTCATGTAAAATTATACACAAATTTACTTTCAAGACTCTTTTTAAATGTTTTTATTATTCTGCAAATGAATCCTAGTGAAAAGTTAATGAAATAAAACATGTATTTACATTCTTATATCAATCTTATTAGAAGCACAGTGGAAGTATAGCATATCAAATATTTCACAGGTCCCTCAATTCATACTAATCTAGCTCTAGAAATTTCTTTCATTCTGTTCTCAGTTCAATTGGAAGACAATGATCTTGACTGGGAAATATATTAATAATGAAATTGTCAACATACAAATTATAAAATTTAATGAAAATAAAAAATAATGTATAAAATCCTTATAGATACAAAATTCACAATGTTTGAATTAAAAGTGGTCTTATTTTCTTAAAAACAGGTTTGTGTTGTAAACAAAATGCAAGGAGTTCATCTACGTAAAATACATGCTTAATTGGAATTCCAAGTATCATTAATTTTATTCAGGGAAAACATTTTATAATATGTCTCTGCAGTAGTCAGAATAGTCACCTCCAAAGATATCTATACCTTAATCCTCAGAACCTGTGAACAAACATGAATATACACAGCAAAGGGGAATTAAGGTTACACACAGAATTAAGGTTCTAATCAGCTGACTTTAAAACAGGGTTGCTATCCTGGATTATCTGGGCGGTGTGAATGGAATCGCAAGGGTCTTTAAAAGTGGAAATAAAAGGCAGAAAGGAGGTCAGAGTGATACAATGTGTAAACTCTATCAACCGTTGTTGGCAAAAAGATGAAGGGAGAGGGCCATGAGCTAAGGAATGGGGTCAGCTTCTAGAAGCTGGAAAAGGCCAGAAAACAGATTATTTCTCAGAGGCTCCAGAAAGAATGCAGCCCTGACAACATTGTGATTAGCCCAGTGAGAACCATTTTGGACTTCTGAGCTATAGAACTGTAAAATAAGGAACTTGTGCTGTTTTAAGCCATTAAGTTTGTGGTAATTTGTAACAACAATCATTGAACATTAATGCAGTTTCTCTGTCTACCTCTAGTAAGTAAATTTTCAAAAATTTTTTGTGTAATGCACAATCCCCGAAAAATTGTAAGCAATATAGATAGTATCTGCTTAAGAAAAAGGCAAAAAGGCAATACAAAAAGAGTATTTTCTTAAGTATAACTAATTTACTATATGTTTATAATACCAGTAATTATTACAAAATTATTTGTAATAATTTACCATACACATTATAAATTGGAGTTTTAATATGCCAGTCTAAATAATTATCAGAATAAAAATATTTCTTATTCAAGGTCAACGTGGCCTTCGTAATCACACTAGTATGCTGTTAATTATTTGGGAAAGATTATTTCATGATTTTTTCAGGTGGGCAATTTATGCTTATGCATCATCTGCTCTTCTACTCTGTCAAAAGAAATAAGAGTAGCCACAGCATGCGTGTCACTCTATGGAACATATTAATAAAGTTGTCAGGATCAATGCTACTGAGCACTTCCTTGCAGTAGCAGTTTAATGTTAGTAAAAAATATTGCCCCATTAAAGCACAGAAAAGAATAAAATAAAGCAAAATCAGCACAAATAAGATTAATTATGTCTCAGTGATTAGACCTTTTATGTTAAAGAAGCTTTGAAATGACAGGTACATATACTAAAAATGATGAAGTATCTATTTATTTTTGGTTATGCACCTTCTTGGATCACAGTTGGTCGGTTATCATTACTTAATGTTTGTAAAGTGCTCTGAAGTTGAAATTACTCCCTAGGTGCTGAGTAGTATCATCATGCCTGAACAAATCTAATGATGAAAAGCATATGTTATCATATTGCAAGCCTCCTCAGAGGAAAGTGAATATTTACCATCGAAGAAAACAGAAAAATAAGCAAATAAAGAAAAGAGCAAAAGAATAAAGTCAAAGCAAGTCACACATCAATGTAGAAAGAAACAAAGCCCCACGTTTCCTCAGTTTAGGCTATTCTGGCCAGAGATAGCCAGTAGGTACTGCTGTGTTGGAGCATGAGGACCAGGCACACTGAGGGATATAGCAGCAGAAGCCACAGTTCCTGTGGCCTAAAGGAGATACTGGTCAATGGTGTGCCTTTGGGTACTTGGGGTTTCAACATAAAGACAGTTTATTATGTTCCTGGGTGAAAGTGATGATTGGCTGTCATTCCAGTGTCTTCCTGAAATAATGGCCCACATTTACTTGAGAGCAACAGGGCAAATGACGGTGAATGGGCTCTGTCTATGATACCAGGCAAGGATATCTACAGGCAGATGGATCGTATTATTGGTACCAATTTTGGATAGATGGATGGTATTCCTTAGTGTTTACACAACCTTTGATTAAAGTACTAATGTAGGGGAAAGTGGGACATGGGTCCAGTATGATCATTTATACACAGTGTACATGGGGGACCTACCACAATACCCAAGCACAACGGTGGGAATGTACACAAAGGAGGCAAGTTATAATATACTAAACATAGTGGCCTTTATCACAAGGTCTGCATGTGCTTATTAGGGGCACGTTATTTTTTGCGGGCCCCTTCTCTCTCTCTCTCATTCTCTCTCTAAATATACACATACACTGTGTATATACATATATATTTTATGTGAAAACATATATTTATATACTTATATATAAAATATATTTAATATTTTCCAGGTGTTATTTTATGTTCATTATTATTATACTCATTTCATCTCCATTTAGATTTCCCCAATTTTATATTTATGATACATTAGCGTTGTTAAGAATATAGATAAGCTGATGACTTAAAATTTAAATATGCATGGACTCGGCATAAATTGTTTATATATATGCATTAAAACACTAATGTACTTGTTAAAGCTATCAAATCTACTTCCCTCTTTCTATGCGAAGTGTTCAAAAACATATTTGAAAATCATAATGTGTATTTTCTAAAAATATTCTACTGTCTGCCTGTATCATATCCCAAACAAGTAAATATCAAAAATGACTATATTAGCCAAGGCAAGGCATGCATGATAATATGTAGGTTTGGATTATTATTAATACAAAAATTCTAGAAACATTCCTATGCACCCTAAAGGGTGTGAATGAAGAACTGAAAGAGTAAGGAATAACAGACCATATGCTGATTCTCAGACATTTTCATTGATAAGAATGGCCTAATAAGATTGAATTAATTCTATTTCTGTCTTAGTAAAATTCTTCATCAATGTGATATGCTACAGGTATGTCAAGTAAAGTAGAAGCTCCTGCAATGTTATCCATATTCTGAGACAAAACAGTATGCTAAAATATTTTTCTCTAAAGATATTTCTTTAAAATTATCTATAATTGTGGTTTCTTACAAAATAAGCCTTACTTTTTCTGAATTAGAGTGATTATGTGAGGTTCTGTTAAATTTATGTATTTAAGGTTGACAAAGAAACACTTACTGCCAGAAAAATTGTAAAACGTGATAAAAATGTCAAATATGTTAAATATCATTTGATCTAATGAATACTGGTTTTGTTGTGGCAAAAGAACACAAAATGGAATGGGTATTTTAGACCAGAGTAACAGTCACTCCTAAAAACAGATAAATTACTATTATTTGAGTCTCAGCCTTTTACTGCCTTTATTCCCAAAGAACTTAGGAAAATATGCTCGTGTATCACCAGGGTAAAATAGGAACAATTTATGTTCTTTCAACTGTGAACACCAATCATATATAGACATTTGCAAATTTACATAAGATGAAAAACAATTTCAAGGCAACTAAACCACAATAAAAATTACACATGCATCACAACATTGAGAGAGATAAAACTGCGACTTGCCAAAAGAAAATCGGTTTGTGCTTAACTCTGGCCAACTAGTGCCAGTACCCTGAACAATAGTGACCTATCTTTAGGCAAATGACTATGTAGATTAATGGGCTAACTCAGCATTCAAAAGAGCATGTATGTGTATGTGTCTGTGTCTGGGAATGCAGTGCTACAAAGGATGTGACCCAGTGGAGACAGGTCAAAAGCAGGCTGCTTTGTGCCATTTTATAACTGCAAATTAGAAATGATTTGGCCTGTTTTCAGTGGTTGATTTAAGGATAATATATTCTATTCATCTGTACATTTTTTTCACCTTTAAAAACTTCTAAAATATCTGTCTTTGAAATCTAGTCAAATGGCCATTCAGGTATTCAAGTTGAAATGGCCAATTTAATGGAAGAAAAATAAAAGACTAAGCATTTTTAATTGGCCATGTTAACATACAATCCAGATTTTTTGGTTTTACAAGTACAGTATGACTGAAATGTTTTTATGATTACGTGTTTGATTTTTACACATAGAAAATTCTTTATCATGATTTTTTATTGTAGAAAATACAAATAATCAATTAGAAAAAAATTTGTAATCACACTTCTTAGGATTAGATACCTTAACAACCATTTGTTTCCCTTTAGCCTTTTCTAATCCGTGTGCATGTGTGTGTGTGTATAATGTATGATATTCTTTTAAAAATTTGCTTTTCTATACAACTTTATATCAAAAAGTTTTACACAAGTTTTATGCATATTTTAAAGAACAATATAACTTCAGCAAAATGGGGATAAAAGTTAAGAAAGGATCACTTAATAATTTTTATTAGAAAAAGTTCATGCTGTGTGAAACATCTTTACTGGAAATATAAAGATACTGAATTTGATGCAAATATGAGTTTTAGAAATTCATGTTCTTACTCTTTTTAGAATCTTTAATAGACACCTAACAGTCTGCTATCATCTGGATGTAGTTTGTCCCTACCAAAACTCATGTTGAAATTCAGTTACCAATGTAACAGTGTTGGGAGGTGGGTCCTTTGAAGAGATGATTAGGTCATTAAAATTGATTAATATCTTTCTTGCAAGAGACTAGGTTAGTTCTTATGAAAATCTATTAGTTCTGGTGAGAGCAGATTTTTTTCATTGATAGATAATATTTATACACATTTTGGTGTACATGTATTTTTTTACATGCATAGGATATGTAATGATCAAGTCAGGGTATTTAGGTATTGTGCATTTATCATTTCTATGTGTTGGGGACATTTCAAAGCCTCTCTTCTAGCTATTTTGAAACATAAAATACATGGTTGTTATATAGCCACCCCACTCTGCTATTGAACATTAGATGAATGAAATCCTGTCATCTGTGGCAACATAGACAGAGATGGAACTTATTATGTTAAGTGAAATAAACCAGGCACAGAAAGACAAATACCACGTCCTCACTCTTATGTGGGAGCTATTAATAACAGAATTGATCTCATGGAGGTAGAATGGTTGTTATCAGATGTGAAAAACGGTATGTTAAGGGGTAGATGAGAAAGGTTGGTTGATGTAGAGCGGGCTTTATAAAACAGCTTAGCCTCTTTTGTCCCTCTCTTGTTCACACAAGCCCCCTTGTCCTTCCTCTCTTCCACCAACTGTGAAGCAACACAAGGCCCTCACCACATGTGGCCTCCTGATCTTAGACTCCCCAGCCTCCAGAATTGTGAGCTAAATAAGCACCTTTCTTTTATAACTAACCCAATCTCAATATTCTGTTATAGCAACAAAAAGTGAACTAAGACACAGTCACAGAGGTAATATTCCAGAGCAGATAATACTCTAAAGCCTTGACTTTAATCATTGCAACAACTCAATGAGGTAGCTATATTTTTATTCTATTTACCGATCAGGAAACTAAAGTACAAATATTTTAAGTAAACATTCAGGTTCACAGAGCTAGTAATTAATGTATTCAATACCTGTACCTAGATAGTCTATTGCTAGGATCCACATTTGTCGCCAGTTTATTGTAATGTCTCTTATTTTGTAACCCTGAAAATCACTTATGAGAAAATTTGGCTAGTTCTCACCTACATACTTATATAAAGGACAGACATTAATGTGCCTTTTCAAAAAAATGGATTGAAAGCATAGGGCCAAAGAAAGACAAGTAGATCATGGGGTATATGTGATGATGCAAGATTTTTTTCTACTAAGTTTGAAACTATCTTGGAAATAAGTTCTATATAAGAAGGTGAATGCTTCCCCAAATTCCTATCCATTCATTCATTTGTCCAACAAATGCTTATTGAGTGCTTTCTCTATATCTGGCACTCTTTTAGAAATTTGGAGTACATTAAGAAAAATCACCCAAATCCCTGCCCTTATCTAGTTTAGGTACTATTTGGGAAGAGAGGTAGGTAAATAGTCAAATATATAAAGATATCATAATCATACAGAAAATAATATTAATAGCTGCCACCCTGAGGTAAAAGTTTGGGGTTGCTCGGAGCCTGAGTCCAAATGCATACCTAATGTGACCATCTGAGGGCCAATGAGATCAATCAGTGCCTCAACACGCCAGAGGTCAGATTGGACTGAGTTACATGCAATAGTACCATATTTTCAACTCCTGGGAAAGCAAGCTTTTCAGTTAAAGCTTGTTTTAAAATAAATTTTTGCCTTTCCTTATGAATAATTCAAATAATTTAGTAAATTCTTTGAATTCATCAAAATTCTGTCCTAATGGGGTATAAGTTTTTCCCCTCAAACTTTGCAATATAGATTGCTTAGGGCTAGTGCCTAAATTAAAATAAATACCTGCAGTGGTAAGTTCTGAATATGTTGAAACGCATACATTCTTTAAGTTGAGGATCTCTGAAACATAGTTTACTTATCAAGGCACTTTCAGTTCAAGAGGAGATTTTTTAAAAAAATCAACCCAACAAATAGGAATTTACTTTCTCTTTCTATTTTATTTTATTACTAAAGTCTGATATTTTTAGTAGTTCATGAGTTAAGAAAATGGCCTATGAAAGCAACTTATAGCCACATATCTAAAAGAAACAACAGAGTATTTAATCACATTAATTTCAAGTTTTAAAATTCAAAATATTAGTGTATTATTTATAATACTTGATTTAAGTATGAAATGTGATATGGTAAATTTTAGATACTTTATGCTTTTTTCCTAGCCACCGTGATCCCTATTTCTTCATCCATTTATGCGGGAAGCAGGCTCTGTGTTCCTTTGCAAAACAGAAAAGATGTGGCAGAACCTCAAGCAGAAATCACCTTTATTTAAATAAGTTCCTCACTTTGTAATGAGGCCTTTGTCCATTGAAGTGTCTGTATCTTGAGTGTGAGGAAAGGGAGTTCCTCTGAGAACAGTAAAGCAAGTAGGGAGGATTCTCTTGACACTGGAGAAAGATTCGGACCCATGGAATTGGGGAGTAGCAGTGATCATGTCTAGTCTCCCCAAAACAGTCTGGGGAGTTGGTACAACTTAAAAAATCAGCAAAGATCTCAAACTCGCCAAATGTTTCTTTTAGATCTGGATTGACAGTGAAACTCTGTAATGTATTAAGCCTAGTTGGTTTATATTCTCAAAGAAGAAAATAGGAAAATGGTCTATGGGTTTCCTCCTCATATTTCATTTTACTGTTAGTACAACAGCCATACATTAGTTGATTAATATGAGAGACAGTGAAAATTTTTTTAAATCTTATTACATAGGAAATGCCTTTAGGCATTCACATTTTAATGTGATGTTACTATAAGTTTGACTTTATGTTATCTATAAGTGTAAGTTAGACTTTTTTCTTCTATTAAGGATTTTTCCTCTTGCTTTAAAAGAATTGAAATGAATTTTGAATTTTATTGACTTTTATACAACTCTGGAAATCATTATATGTGCTTTATTTTTATTTGCTCTATTGGCATTATGGATTAATAGGGTTAATTTTACAATTCCATCATCAACCTGTAAGTTACTCTTCAGAGTATTGCTTGTTAGAATATTTTATATAAGAATAATTCACATATATTCCAATGACATTAGCTTGCATTTTTCATTATGGTTTTATTTTTGAAGTTACATGTGAATCTTACTTGATAATGTTAAATATTGTTTTAAATTAAACCTTGTAATCAAATGATCATAATATTTCATTGCTGTATTACATGTTTTATATTCCCTTCAACAAAAACTCATCAGTGATGCTGTACCTATGTCTGCCAAACATGTTAAAATGAAAGTAGACTGAGAAATTCTGGAATAGTCAAATATTAGACCATCATTCTTAGTAGATACATTGAAGAGAGTTGAGTAAGTACATTGCTATCTTCCCTAGCACTTGGCTGAGAGCAGTCAAGCAATTTTTCATTTTACTTACAAGCACGTAGTGAGCACACCGCAACCATGTATTGCAAAAGAACTGTGTAAAAGTCTCTGTTAGTCATGCCCATGCAGGCATAGAGATCAATTAAGAAAAAAACACATATTAGTGGGAAAACACTGCTTTACAAAACTGTATTCTGTCTCTGTGTATAAACTATGAAAAATAAATCATACAACACAAATATCTCAAACAGACTTCCGGAATAATAATTGCCAATCTCAGAGACCTAGCCCTAAGGAACATCAGCTAGCCAATCATCCAACTAACTAGCATGCAGTGGAAAGGACATTATTTCTACCTCTAGTGGACAATGAATGCTTTAATACCATCTATTTCAGAAGATAATTAATTGGGCACATAATTTCCTAAACAGACTATATGTAAATAAAACTAAACACGTTACTTGATTGATATAGTTTTTGCTAATTTTGTCAGTTTACCATAATTTTGTACACCCACAATACTATTATTTCCCAAAAGAGTATATTAGACACTGAGATGTTCTTTAAACAAATTATGTGAAACATGACTAACTGACCTTCACTGACAATAATGATGCACCACACCTAAGAAATATATTATACTTTTCATGTACTTGAGCTCAAATAAGCTTTACTATTCCTATTTTTCATAAATAATTCTGGTCACCATCTATTATTTACAGTATTAAATTAAAAAAATATAAATTTTCTTACATACACATGATTGAATATGCCTACCTTTGGGACTATTTAGTTCGTTTATTCAACAAACATTCAGTAAGCTATTAATTTTCATTTATTCAATCAACATTCTCAAGCACCTGCCTTCACCAAGCATTAGTCTAGTTGATGGGGACACAACAGTGAAGAAAACAGAAAATTCTCTGCCCTTATGAGACGTAAATTCCAATGTGGAAAGAGAAAAAACAAATGCAGAAATATATTTGATGTGCTGAGAAATACTATAAAGAAAATTAAAGCAGCAAGGGGACAGTGAGCAAAGGACTTTTTGGTGATGTTGGTGTTGTTATTATTGTTTGGACTGATTCATCACAAACTACCTCTCGGTTACGATTACGTTGGAGGAAGCACCTAAAGGAAGCAAAGGAGTGGTCAGTGCAAATGCTTTCTTTTTAGAGAGAGCGTGGCAGACATGCTTGGTGTGCTGGAGGGCAGGATAGGCCAGCAGGCTCACCAAACTGGAGCACAGCAGAGTAACAGCATGTGCTGGTAGTTAGTCAAAGAAGGATAACGTCAGGCTCTGTAGAACTTTGTTTTGGTAGGACTTTAAATTTAATTCCATGTAAATTTCATTTTGAACAGAGGCTTTTCAAAAGGTCATATTGACAGTTTTGTGGAGAGTAATAATAGTAGATGCAGTTGTTGTCACTGTTTGAGGTGCACTGGAAGCAGAACACAGTACAGCATTGAACAAGGTAGACCCACCAGGGTTTACTCGCTAGTGTGGGGCTATATAATAGATCATTAAATAAGAAATGTCTCATTTTGAATCAAGAGCGTAGTATATTATAACTCAAACAAGAAGTAGTACAATTAATTAAAGTTTGTGCCTAAATTAACAACACAGTTTTGCCATCTTAACTGTAGCTAGTTTATATCAGCAGCAAAGAAGCTTGGAGAGCAAATGGTGATGAAATTTCAAAAGATGTTTTCCACAGCTTATTGCGAGTTGAATATTTTCCCTTGCAAGAAGTGGTCCAAAGCCTGGAAGAAGTGGTATTCAATGGGTGCAAGGTCTGGTGAATACGGTGGATAACAGAGAATTTCCTAGTCCGGCTTCTATAGTTTAAGCAGCAGCATTTGTGAGACACATGGTCCAGTGTTGTCTTGCAAGAGGATTGGCCTGTCTCTACTGATCAGTCTCAGCTGTCTAATCACAAGCATTCTCATCATTTCATCCAGTTGGTTGCAGTAGACATCTATTGTAATCGACTGACCAGGTTTCACAAAGCTGTAGTGGATAATACTAGCACTGGACCACCAAACAGTCACTGTTAGTTTTTTTTTTTTTGATGAATATTTGCTTTTGGACTGCATTTTGGCACTTCATCTTTATCCAACCATTGTGCTGAATGCTTGTGATTGTCAAGAATACTTTTTTCATTACATGTAACACCATGGTGTAGAAATGGTTACCTTTATGTTGTGACAGCAAAAAAGGCAAGCTTAGAGACGATTTCTCTTCTGACTTTTGTTTAATTCATGCAGTACCATCTATCCAGCTTCTTTACCTTGTTGATTTGTTTCATATGGTCCAATATTGTTGGAATAGTAATGTAAAACCTTATTGTTAATTCATGCATAGATTGAGATGGATTCGCTTCCACTATAGCTTTCAGTTCATCATTATCCACTTTGGTGTCAAGACATGTGGCTCATTTTCAAGATTAAAATCACTAGAAGGGAACTTCTCAAACCATTGACGTACTGTGCATTCATGAGCCACATCCTTCCCAAACACTTCATTGATATTTTGAGCTGTCCGCCCTGCATTGTTTCCATGACGGAACTGATATTCGAAAATAACACAAATTTTTGACTTATCCATGGTTTCACAAAAATTGCTCTAAAAAAATTTGAAAGATAATCACAAGACAGAACATGTCTGCAAGACGGAGGACGTACCTTCAAAATAATAATAAAATAAGTGTCAAAATGAAATATGAGAGATATGAACTATCAAGTTTAGTATGTAAGGAAATCAGATATTTCATTCTTAGTAACCTAATAATAAAGCTAAAATAAAAACATAGAAAGGATATACAAAGTAATAATACCAGGATGAAAATAAAACAGATTGGTGTGGTGAGAGGGAAGGAGGAACATGGTTCTCCTCTGTGCTTGAGCAAGTATCTAATATAGAATCATATTTAATGTAAAACCAGAATGACTAGAAGGAGACAGCCATAGAGAGATCATAAGGAAGAGAATTCTGGGAAAAGGAACAGCACATGAAATAGCACTTATATGAGAACAGAAAGAAGGTCAGTGATTTTGAAGAAGAGGAAGGTAGAAGGAGATCAATGTTATGTGAACTGAAGCAGCAGAGGCAAGATGATGTTGGGCCACATTAGCCACAATGGTGCATTTAGATTTAATTACAGGCATGTGCCACTTAAATATGGGATATGTCCTGACAAATATGTCATTAGGCAATTTTGTCATTGTACAAACACCCTAGAATGTACTTACACAAACCTAGATGGTATAGAGCCTGGTACACACCTAGGCTATATGCTATAGCCTGTTGCTACTAGACTGCAAACCTGTATGGCATGTTATTGTACTGAATACTGTAGGCAACTGGAACACAATGATATTTGTGCATCTAAACATAGAAAAGGTAAAGTAAAAATATAATACAAAACATAAAAAATGATACACTTGTATAAGGTACTTATGAATGGAACTTGCAGGACTGGAAGTTGTTCTGGGTGAGTCCGTGAGTAACTGCAAAGGCCTAGGACATTACTGTGCACTACTGTAGACTTTATAAATGCTGTACGCTTAGAGTACACTAAATTTATAAAAGAGATTTTTTTTCTTTTATAATAAACTAAGCTTACTGTAACTTTTTACTTTATATACTTTTAAAAGGTTTTTTTTAAATTTTTGGACTATTGTAATAATAGCTTAAAACATGAGTACATCGTATGGCTATATAAAAATATTTTTGTCTTTTTATCCTTATTCTAAAAGTTGTTTTTCTATTTGTAAATTTTAAAAGTATTTTTTACTTTTTAAAATTTTTGTTAAAAACCAAGACACAAACACACACGTTGGTCTAGGCCTACACAGGATCAAGATCATCAACATCGCTGGCTTCCACCTCCGCATCCTGTTCCACTGGAAGGTCTTCAGGGACAATAACAAGCACAGATTTGTCATCCCCTATGATAACAACGCCTTCTTCTGGAATACTTCCTGAGGCTGTTTTACAGTTAACTTTTTAAATTATAAGTTGAAGGAGTATCCCCTGAAATAATGATACAGAGCATAGTAAATAGCTAAGGCACTACTATAGTCATGTCTTATGAACTGTATATAATTATATGTGCTGTACTTTTATAAGACCAGCAGCACAGTAGGTTTGTTTACATCAGCACAAGTAAAACCTTGCACTGCAATATTACAATGCCTACATCACTGGGCAATAGGGATTTTTCAGCTCTAATGTATACACAGTCCATCATTGACTACATGGGTAAGCAGAGAAGCCACTGGAGGTTTTTATGCTAAGGAGGCAACATAATCTGACTAACATATTTAGAAGATTGACTTTTCTTTGGAAAGTTTATTTTGGTGGAAGTGGGTGATAAAAATAGGATCAAAATTACATTTTGGAAAGCTATTTTATTAATCCAGACAGGGAGTTTTGTTTAGAAGAGATAGTAGATTTGAAGATGAAAAGAAATGAATGAAATGGGGATATATTACTATCTTATAGATTTGATTGGTGGGTGATAAAGCTAGAAGTATCAAAAATGTCTCCTAGGTATTTGGCTTGAGTAAATGCGTGAATAGGGAGACCTGTTAATTAAGATGTGAAAGGCAAAGTTTTAACTTATGAGAATGGTGTTAAGGAAGCAATCTTTCTCCTTTGAGTATGGCAAATTAGAGATATAAATTAGACATTCAATAGTTATGACAAGTGAATAGTCAATTAGGCAGCTTTTCAAATCTGATTTAGTTTAAAGGAGCATCTGTGGTCTACCTCGGTGAAATGCTTTCATGTTATTGATGTTAACAATTTCTATATTGGTTTTATAAGAATACCTAGTTTTTATCAATTTTTCTACTTTTAGCATATGATCTAAAATATTTTTATAAACAAAATTTTAATTTAGGACAATTGAAGGTGACAACTGATTGTGGACTTCAAGGCTCAAGCTTGAACGTGGCTTGTTTGACTTGAGTGGGTTCTATAAAACAAAATCCCCAGCTAAAACTTCAAAACACTCACCTGAATCAAATTGGCCACTTTCCAATGGCCTCTCTCTGCCAGAAGTTTAAGAAATTCTTCTCTATGAAGAAAGCAAAGGTTTCCCTCTCATTATGTGTAATATAGTTTTTGAAGCTTTCAATATTTAATTCATATTCAGCCAGCAACAGCAAAGAACTCAGTGTATTAAAGACTGAAAAAGGTCTTGCCTTTAAAGTACACTATAATTTATTTAGAAACCAAACAATGCAATTAAAACCACTAGATGCTACAAATTATCCATCATAGCAAACATTATTTAATTGTTACATACATGGGAGCACAGATGTGGGCAGCATTCTTTTCAAGAAAATTAGTGAGACTTAATAAATGGTGAATCATCTGAGCTATATCTTGAAGAGAAAATATAGGATTTTCTAAGAAGGAATGGTAAACTGAATAGTAGAAACAGCATGAGCAAAAGCAAGGGAACATGAAAATAAATAGATGTTTGCATTAACAACTAGTCATTGTTTGAAAGGCACTGGGGATGCATAAAGGAGTGTGTCTGGAGATAGACTGAGCAGGCTAGACTGTGAAAAATGTCAGAGTGTATTATAAAGAGTATGGATTGTGGATAGTGTAGGTGAGATTAACATGATCATATTTGCGTTTTAGAAAGAACACTGTTACTTCATTTACAATACAATGAAGCAGAGGAAAGGACAAGATTTCAAGAAGTGAATGAAATGGCTCAAGATAGTAACAGTAAGATTAAAGGAAACAGGAAAAATTTTGAGGAATTCTAAATCTAGAGTTATCACAACCTTGTGACCAAGTGAATATTTTGGGTGAAGAATTAAGTATAAAGATAATTCTGACGTGCTCAGATGCATGATTGAGTGAATTGTGGTGTTGCTCAACTGAGGAAGGAAAGCCAATTTGATGGAGTAATGATAAGGGTAGAGATTGTCTGTTAACGAGATAGAAATACAATCTGCTGGGCAGGAGATCAAAGTTTAAGTCAAAAAATTAAGAATCATTAGCATATTCAAGAAAGTGGCAATTGTCAGACTCCATAAAGTCACTAAGAATGTACTAAATTGAGAAAGGTATTAGCATAAAACTTCTTCGAGAAGTGTGGACTTTCAAGGGATAGCCACCAGGAGCCAGAGTAAATAAAAGAGAGGGACTTATCAGAGAGGTCGTAAAGAAAACAAGAGAAACTAGACTAAAGCCAAGAGGAGAGAGTGTTTTAAAAAAGAAAGGTAAGAATTGACAAAAAGTAAAGTTATTGTGTATAAGAACATATTTACTATGACTCATATTTCTCCCATTATTTAACACTTTTTAATTTTATATGAGAATTTCCATCTCTGTTTTTTAAATTGCTGTAACAACTTGCATATTTTTTAAAATTCTGAAAGTTAAAAAATTGCTAAGGCGATTTTTTTCAAGCTTCCTGTTATTTGCATTTAAGAGAAAATTAAAATATTTGTAAAATCAATTAAAGTGAATAAAGGAAGAAAAAATAAGGAATAGGAGTAGAAGAATAACTATAATTTATTTTTCCTGAAACTGAGAATAAAGATATGTCTTAATAGTTGTTTATGTTTTATATCCAAATGACATTTTTAAAATCTTTTAAAAATGGTCCTTTTTATGTGCTATGAATGGATAATTCAGTGGCAAGATCAACTAAATTAAAAAATCTTTGTATCATCAACATGGTAAATTGATATCACCTTTCACTTTCCTATTCAGAAATAATTTTTATGATCTATTGTGTTCATGTCTGAAATTTATATATTATTTTCATTCAGTCTAAGCTACCTAAAATATATATAAATTTTGTTGTATTAATTTTATATAATGAGAAAAATTAATATTTTCTGGCTTGTTTTGTTTTCTTCTACAACTATTAATAGTTCAAAGTAATAATACTCACAGAGCCTGAGTAGGTGATGATATCATTCCTTGTACTCTAAATGTCATGAAAGTTGCTAAGTCACAAAAGAAAAATTTTAAACCTTGATTTACATTCTGTGACATAGATAATATTAGATACATAATGTGTCATGATAATTTTATTTTAAAAACTTTAAAACTCCAATTGGATCAATATACAAGCAACACAAAGTAAAGCAAATTGGGTACAACATATTTTGATATAATATATCTAAACATAAAATTTATATCTATTATGTTTGCTATTATTTAATATTAAAATCTGATACAAAATAACTTGGAAATGCTAGAGAATTTTATATATCTGTAATTTCATAAATTCATAAATGTCCTGTTTGACTAATTATTAAAGAAATCTGGGACACTGTGGCAGAGCTGGTTAGATTCCTAACACTTTTACAATGGCTGATTCATGCTGATGTTAGGGCTGGAAATGAATCACTGCAATCATTCTGTAGTGAGACTCACACAAAAAATAATTTTGTAATCATGAATTTTGTACCCTCACACAGCATAAGATAAATTATTCATAATATATCAGAAAAATAGGATTTACAAGTAAAACATGAGCCCCAAGGTTACAAATATTCACAAATATAGTAATGATCTACAACTAAGTTGATGATATCTCAGTATCTTAGTATCTCCTACTAAGATAGTAAGTATACTAAGTATACTTAGTAAGATACTAAGTATCTCTTACTTAGTATCTCTTAATAAGTAGTATCTCTTACTAAATTGATGGTATCTCAGTATCTCTTAGTGATTGACATTAGGGCTTCTCAAAGAAAGCCCTGTTTTTGTTTCTTTAGGCACTAACTTTAAGGTAAGGTTGCTTTTTAATCTGTAAAACAGGAAAAATAATTTTTAGATTTTCTACGAAATGGTTGTGAGAAATAAATCAGATAGCAATACGAAGAAGGTCAAAAACAGCAAAACACAACATGTGGGAAAGTTTTTTTTTTTTTAAACATCTTTGGTTCCTCTTATTTTTTGACTCTCAGTAAATGGATCATAACACTCAAAATTATCCTAAACTTTTCACTGTATATTAAAAGAATATGTGAAAATGAAACATTATTTGGTCCAGAATTTAGGTTTTATTCATGTGATCATTGCTCCCATCCCCAAGGATTACTGTATTTCCAATAAAGGAGAGAGAGATAAAAAGGGCAGGGGAAGTTTTATATTTATTTTCATATCTGGGAGCCCTGATTTTCTGGCTCAATTAAGTGTTTTATGCATTTTTTCATCCAAAAATATTTATTTATTTAATTTTAATTTATGTGTCAGGCACTAGGATTCAGTTATAATTGAAGAGAAACAGTTCCTCCTCTGATGAAATACATGTACTTGTGGGGACGATATGGAATCCAAAATATATAATGTATACTTTCAAATGGAGATAACAGCAAGAAAGCCAACTTTAGTTTTTGAAGGTTACTGGAGGAGCATTTTTATTTATTTATTTCAAGATATTATGGGGGTACAAACATTTTGATTATATGCTGTTCCCTTTGTCTATAATGCACTTCCCCTATATCTTCACCGGATAATGAATACAGTATATTGTATTCAGAGATCACCTCTCTGCAGAGGTAACAATTGATCAGAGACCAGAATAATGTTGGAGGAATTATCCAGGTGAAGATATGGGGGAAATGAATTATAGACAAAGGAAACAGCATATGTTAATATGAAAGCCCCCAGGCAGGAAAAAGGTTGTTTAAGGGGGAGAAAGAAAATCTTATGCCTCCAGCACTATGAGCAAAGAGAAATAGTAGGAGAGAAGGAAAAAGAGCAGTGGGAAGTGATCAAAATGTGCAGAGCACTATAGACCTTACTACAGACTTTGCATTTGAGAGGAAACCAAATGGTAAATTAGTGGTGGGATGGATGGAAGTAATGACAGCTGAAAAGGAAAACAGTGATATCTGTTACCAAATAATAAATATTCAAACCATGAAGATATAAACACAGGCATAGGCTTGAATTCTAAAATTTTAAACTGCTTTAGAATTGACAATCCATATTTATTTTATTTATTGATTTTTTTACACTCAGAAAGTTTATTGTATCTTCTAAGCAAAATAGTTTCCACTTAATTATCACACTTCAAAATTGACATTTTAAGAAAACCCACCACTGACTGTATGTAATATTCAGAATAAAAATAATACTAACTTTACAGTACAATCAGGATATCAGGTAAAGATATTTAAAGATATCTACTAATTCACTGAAGTTACATGTAAAGACACTAATAAATATATACATATAAATCTATACTCCTGTTTAGTATCTTCACCATACTTATTTTATAATGTAATTAACCAACTACCCAACAAACTAAAAGAGGACTGGCCTAATGCAGAGACCAACTATGTTTCCAGACTTGCTGATTTTTATAATTCATGTAACAACTCATATTTAAATGTGTGTTCTCATGCTGAGCCTCATGATAGTTTCATAAGCGTACTGTTTCAGTCTGGGACCTTGTGGCACAGCGTTTGTTTGGAGTGATTACATGAGGACTTTCCCATTGGATTCCTATTTATCTCTTCTCCTTTAGGGCTTTTAAATAATGAGAGAATAGAGGAAAACCTGCATTATGGCACAATTATTTCCTCACTTGTGTATGTAGGCATAATATCTGGTGTAATTGATTCTGTTTAATGATCCCATTTAATAATTTCATTTAAGATCAAGAGCATAATTTTCAAATAATATAAAGACAGACTGCAGTTACTAAATATACTGAAGAATAGCCTCACATCATGAAATCAATTGGTATGAGCTCAGATGCAGAAATCTTGGAAGGAGAAGATAGCCTTCAAAGTGTATGGCAAAGAGAAAATAAATAATAGTGTGTTACAGAAGAAAACCACATGAAAGGAAGCATGAATAAAAAGGTAATAGTAGATGAAAATGTAAATGTAACTCTGACAGTTGCACAAGTGGAAAATCACTTGTAGCATGAAGAATATAGATTTTGCTAGATAATTTTCTACCATATTTCAACGAGGTTTTGAATTTCTCAGGGAAAATTTTAGGTAAAAAATTTTAAAAGCAATATTTTATAACCCTGGATTACAATGATATCTGCCTGACAAGTTCCTCCATGCAAACTTTCCCCATGTTCTACTTTACCTATAAAGTCTCTCTCTCTCTCTCTCTCACACACACACACACACACAAAATAAATAAATAAATAAAACAGGATTACTGAAAATCAAGAGATAAATATACTTGCTTTTGCACAGTTAGAAAAATAGAAACTACACTATTTAATTCTAAGAGAGACTGTAACACAGGGAACTGCTTACACAACAATTAATGGGATAAAAGAACAAAAATAAACCCTGAGGTAACAAAAGATAATAATTTCAAGGGTAGCTATTACTCCTAAGGTGGGAGAACAAAGGGAAGAGGTAGAATCACCAGAACTTTAAAGAGTTAAATAGTCCCATAAATTGAATCCTCAAATTTCCTAGGAAAGGGCTTCTGTTGGGGCAGCTGATATGTTTGAGCATTCCTTTTATTTTCGAATCGTAGCAAGAAGTTAACTGACAGAAGAGTCTGAAAAATGTAGTTTGTAGAATCCCCAAACCACCATCAAAGAGTAAAGTATAGAAGTTTGGCTTTCTATCTGAAAAGTAACAGGCAAACATCTTACTGGAATAATCAAAAAGGAATGTTTGATGGAACAGGATTGTTAGAGACCTTAGGTTTTACTTCATAAACAGAAACAAGAAAATTTTGTACATATCCTATCTGTCTGTTCTCTGACTCTGAGTGATGAGATATTCATAGGCAACCAATGTATTGACTTTCTAACTCTTACTCCCACCAAAACATTTTTGCATTTAACCATGTCCATATATAGAGAGAAACTTTCAGGAATCAGGGGGGCAGGAAAGCAGAGTATGGCTTGGTACTGTGAATTGTTTTTTGGTAAAGAAGAGAGAGAATATTTATAGAAAGAAAAGAAAAAAAAAGACTAGCCCCTATAGTTATCTAAATTTAGGGTTATAATTTTTTTTGTGTGTGTGTATACTCCAGGTATGAGATATTCAGACTCTGAAAGATCTAAGTCCTTCTCAATAAAATGAGCTACTCTAGGTGAATGGTTGGCTTGTCAGAATGCTGGACTGGGAGCATAGGATATTAAGTTATTTTCTAGTCTATGTGAAAATAGGCTCAATAATCATTCAAAGGAAATCCAGTGTAGGATAAATTTTGTAGTCTTTTGGCTAAGGTTAAGACATAATGAAACTTGGTGTCTAAATTAAGGACAAAGGAGTAGAAAATCAAACACCACCATGTTTCTGGAAAACACTAGTGTATATACTGTGATACAAGGAAAAGATAACCTAGTCATGCAGACTAAGAGAGAAAATTCTACGTATGCCAGGTAAAAAGTTTTAAAAATTACAAAGTAATTGTAGTGAAATAGAAAAATATAATGAGAGGAAGGCTGAAGATAAAGATACACAATGATGCCATTAAAATGGAGATAAGAATTTTATCAAGTATATGAATAATTTGATTACTATATAAGAATACAAATAAAATGAGTAGAGATAAGATGATAATTGAAAAAGAAAGAATACGGTGTTCTAACAAAAGAGTAACTGGTGTTTACCAGGAAGAAATAAGAATTGAAACAAAAGAGATAATCAAATAACACTTTAAGAAGACAATAGAGGATGTCTGGGAACTGAATAACTAAATCCCATATTTTAATTACAGCTAAAGAAATCTTGGTATCTTTGACCTACTGCTTTATATTCTATAAACTTTCTCATACAGTAGCCACTGTCATTCATGTGAATATTTAAACTTAAATTTTGATTAATTGAAATTAAATGTGAAAAATCAATTTGTCAATCTGAGTAGCAAAATTTAAAATGCTTAATGGCCACATGTGGCTTGTGGCAACTGAAGTGTGTAATGCAGATACAGAACACTTTAATAACCACAGGAAGATCTATTGGACAATGTTTTTCTAGATAATCATTCTAGAAATAGGAAGAGATGCTCTAAGCCAATCCCAAACCCTGCAGAAGAAAACAAATAACCGAGATCAGAGCAGAACTAAATGAAATTGATAAAAAATGAACTATACAGAAGATTAATGAAAGAAAAAGTTGGTTCTTTGAAAAGATAAACAAAATTGACACTGCTCTCACCAGATTAACCAGAAACAGGAAAGAAAGGACTCTAATAAGCTCATCAGGAATGAAAGAGGAAAAATTACAACTGATATCACAGAAATACAAAATATCATCCCTGAATACTATAAAAATATCAATACACATAAACTTGAAAATGTGAAGGAGATGGATGAATTCTTAGAAACACACAGCCTCCCTATCCTCCATCAAGAAGAAAAAGAAATCCCAAACAGACCAATATCAAATACTGACATTGAAGCAGCAATAAAAACCTTCCTTAAAAAAAATACAGGTGCCAGACCCGATGGTTTCACATCCGAATTTTACCAGACCTAAAAGAATAACTGGTACCTATCATACAGAAATTATTCCACATCAAGAAGAAAGAAATCCTCCCCAACATGTTTTATGAAGCCAATACCACCTTGATAGCAAAGCCAGGAAAGGACTTAAAAAAAAAACTACAGATCAATGTCTCTTATGAATATAGGTGCAAAAATTTTCAATAAAATCCTAGAAAATCTAATTCAGCTGCTCATCAAAAAATTAATCCATCATGACCAAATGGGCATCATCCGAGAGATGCAGGGATGGTTCAACACACACAAATCTATAAATGTAATGCAACACATAAATAGAAGTAAAAACAAAGACCATACGATCCTCTAAATGGATGCAGAAAAAGCATTTCACAAAATGTGACTGAATTGCTGCAACTTCATAATAAAATTTGAATGAATCAGGAATTGCTTCTTATATATAAGCAAAGAAGATGGTTTATTGAGATGGAATCTATTCCTGGTAAAGATGCTATGAACATTGATGAAATAACAAGACAGGATTTGGAACAGTGTATAAATTTAGTTGATAAAATAGCAGCAGGGTTGGAGAGAATTGACTCCAGTTTTGAAAGAAGTTCTATCATGGGTAAAATGCTATCAAACAGCATTACATGCCACAGATAAATCTTTTGTGTAAGGAAGAATTCAGCGGTCTGGCTAACTTCATTGTCTTAGTTTAAGAAATTTGTCACAGCCACTCAGCCTTCAGTAACCACCACTCTGATCGGTCAGCTGCCATCAAAATGGAGGCAAGATCCTTCAGGAGCAAAAAGGATTAGGACTCACTGAAGGCCCAGAATGATCATTAGCATTTTTTAGCAATAAAATATTTCTCAATTAAGATATGCACAGTTGTAGATGTAATGCTATTACATACCTAATAGACTACAGTATACTGTAAACATAACTTTTATATGTACTGAGAAACCAAAACATTTGTGCGACTTGCTTTATTGAAATATTTGCTTTATTACATTGGTCTGGAATTACACTTGTGATATCTCCAAGGTATGCCTGTAATTTGAATTCAAGTCTTTATGGCCAATATTCTTTTGTCGGTGTTATAACCAAAAATAGAATTACATATAAAATATGTTAATTTTTATAAAAAATGTAAATAGTCGTAAAATGTTACAGTTCTTAAATGATGGACAAAAGCAAAGAAATATTTAAACTCATCTTTTAGTTTATGTTTATGTATTTAAGCTCTAGATACTAAATATGTAATTTATTTGTGAAGTTTATATTAAATGAGTAAAAAGTTTCCTCATTGTAAATGTGGGTTCTGTATATGTGTCTATATGACTAATGTTCATAATATATGAATACCTACACATATATGAATTTATAGTGTCAATATAAACATATCATATGATAATGTAAATAAATATATGACCAGTGATGTAAAAATAATTTCACAAATTGTTTATAATTATATAGAGTTATCATAGATAAATATTAAATTTATCAAAAATATAGGTAAACATTAATATTTTTGTGAATTTTGAGATATTATGATATTAGAAGTACTAGTTTGCTATTATGATGAAGGTACTTCTTACCATCAGGATATAATGAGTGGAAAACAATACAGAATGTCTAAAATATAAGAAGTAATTGGTAGGAACAAGCTTTGTAAAATTCATTATCAATGGAATATAACCAAGAATTTTAAAACAATTATATGATCTGTACTCATTATGTGGTTTATCAATAACACAAAAACATATTATATTAAACTGTAATACTTTCTTTGATTCTAAAATAGTCTATAATACTAACAAGTATATTGATTACAAATACCAAAATTTATTTTGGGAACTATATTTTCAGTTATTTATTCCTGTAGCATATTTTGTGGCAGGTAAAGATCATTTTCTAGTTTCTCTAACATGTAATACATACATATCAAAATTAGTAAAATACTAATTTGAATAAAACCTACATTTAAATGATAATTACAGAATATTAGTTAATCAACCAATCAATCTAGAATTTATTGAGCAAATGAGCCTCAGCAATACTGTTTAAGACTTACGGTCCATTAAGCAAGACCAGGTGAACAAGGCAATCAAATTTTTTTAATATTGCATCTGATTAGGAGAGATAGAAGAATACCAAATGATCTGGTGACCATCTTTAGCAACACATTGTGCTGTTAGGAAATAAATGAATCTTATGGGATAGTCAGCTAGAATTCAAATTACATGTATCATTTTGAGATTATTGTTTATTGTTTTTACATGTATTAAGACTGTATCAATTTTTTAGCATGATCTCTTTTAAGTCTTTAAAAATTTTCCCAAATTGTATAGTTTTTAAATGAAAGGAGATGTTATACATCTGTCAAATTATTTGCTAGGTGCATGGTATTTTTCAAATTTCTAAGTATCTAGTTTCGAATTTCGTTTTGCTAATTGCTACTGGTTGTGTAAATTCCAGCAGGCATGGAATGTCCTCAGTTGGTTTGCTGTACGACACTGATACCTGAGTGAGGTGTAAAATTTACTGATTAATAGTAAGTCTGTGCTGAGTTTTGGTGTGGTTTGTACGATCATGTCACAATTGTTTATTGATAATAGTGATGATGATGATGATGATGATTGGCCAGGTTCTCATCTGGTTTTGGTGAGAACATGACAGGAATCCTCTGTTTGGGGCTCCTATATATCAAGAATATGTCTATATGATGCAAAGTGATGATGTGGTCCTTGCTCTTGGAAAAGACCAGTTTCAAAAGGAGAGGTTCTGGGCCTTTGAGTTTCTCATACCTGGGACACACAACTTATATATGATTTCTTTCTAAATTGAGATATAATTGAAAAAAAATTGTACATTCTTATTGTGTACATCTTGATGAGTTTGGATATAAATACATACCCATGGAACTATCAACGCAAACAATGCCCTAAATATAACCATCACCTCTAACAGTTTTCTTCCTCCCCCCACTTTTTTGTGGATAAGACCATTTCACTTAATAATTACCCTCCTGATACATTTTTAAGTCTATAATATAGTACTGTTAACTACATGCAACATACTATAAATACCAAGCACTTATTCTTATTGCATAAAGGAAACTTTGTACTCTTTTATAAACACCTCCCTGACTTACCTTTCCCTCAGCCTCTGGTAATTACCATTTTACCCATTCTACTTTGTGCTTCTGTAGGTCTACTTAACTATGCTTCCTTAAGAGTCCTTCCCTCCCTCCCTCTCTCTCTCTCCCTCTCTCTCTCTCTCTCTCTCTCCCCCCCTGTATCTATCTCTATCTCTATATATATTATTTTATATATATAAAAGATCATGAAATCATTTTTCATGTCTACCTTATTTTACTTAGCATGATGTCCTCCAGTTACATATATGTCACAAATAGTATAATTTTTCTACCTTGTTATGGTGAAATAATACCAAGTACATGTACCTACCATATTCAGAAGTTTTGTTGAAAATTTGGACACACTAAAGATATTTATAAGGACATATTTTACTCACAGTGTTCAATAAGATGTCCCTGTCTGATCAGGCATTCCCAATTTGTTGCAGTCTTTCTCTCCTTGGTTTTTAAATAAACTAACTTGTGGTTAAAAGGGATAACACAAGGTTCTTTCCTATGGAAATGATTTTATCGATGAGAACTGGTAACCTTTCTGAGGAAGTTCTTAAGTTGAATTAGCTACAGTGGGCTGATTGTGTTGTAAAGAAAAGAATGGCTCAACATATCAGGTGTTTAATTCTCAGTCATGTAAAGTTCAAGGGGAGATTTCTTGGGGTCGGGGCAGGAAGTTCTCTACCCTCTTCAATCAATTTTGTCTTTGTTAAATCAAAGCAACCAGTTGCTGGCCCTTGAGTTGACTCTGGGGGTCATCTGAACTTCAGTCCCACAAGGCATCAGAAATTAGGGAACGCCACAGAGAGTTTTTG
The DNA here is from genome assembly GCA_963575035.1 of Avahi laniger. NCBI lineage: Eukaryota > Metazoa > Chordata > Mammalia > Primates > Indriidae > Avahi > Avahi laniger. The sequence goes on from CAUYSK010117336.1 coordinate 147,689, forward strand.
TTGCTATGCCTGTAAGTAATGTTAATCATATCTGCCCATATTTCCCCATGCAAGTCTCAACTGTACACAGTCCAGACCAAGATAATGGGAGGCTGAGAAACATAGCCTAAGTGTATGTCCCAGAAAAAAGTGGATGACTTTTAGAGAATGTTCAATATCTGACACATGATTTCTCCCCTCTGTGACTTTACTAATGTTTTCTGAGCTAAAAATTCTGGCACAAGGTTTTTCTATTTTTATTTCATTCACAGGGTTTTCCCTATATGAGTTCTGTGTCTAGTGAAGACCGACTTCAGGAAAACTGTTTTCCCATATTCATTACATTCATAGGGTTTTTCTCATGTGAGTATCTTGATGTTCTCTGAGGTGTGATTTCCGGTGAAAAAGTTTTTGACATTCGTTATATTCATAAGGCTTTTCCTCTGTGTGAGTTCTCTGTTGTCTAGTAAAAAGTCCTTTCTGATAGAAAGTTTTCTCACATTCACTACGTTCCTGATCTTCTGCCCTGTGTGAATGCATGCTGAGCTGTGACTTTTGATGAAAAGTTTTTCTGTGTTCATTACATACACAGGGTTTTCCTCCTGTGTTGATTTCTCTGACACAAGCCGAGGCTTGATTTCTTGTGAAAATTTTTCACACATACATTACATTAAATTTTTCATACCTCCCAAAGTTCTCTCTTGGGCAATGAGCACTGACTGATCTCAGGCTTTTCCATATTCATTACATTTACTGAAGGTCTCTCCCATATAAACATTCTTATGTGTTGATAATAGTGTCTCCATGTTAAGGACTTTGCCTGGATTACTACATTCAAAATGTTGTAGTCCAGTTTCAATTCTGTCTGAAGTGCTCACTATGTATAAGAGATTTCCCAATCAAATTATAGGTGTCTAGATTCTCTACAAACTTCATTTCATCAGGATTGCTAGGAAAAAGCATGTTCTGACATTCATTAAACTGTTCAGACATCATTGCTGAATAGTTTTCATATTTACATTCAGATTCGAGATATGGTTTCAGCTCAAAATACATGTTTTTTTCCAAATTCAACTCTCTCTTCGGTTCACATATTGCTGTTGGTGATTACAGATTTCCACAGATTTCTATTATTACTATGTTGTCTTCTCTCAGTTAGGTCATGAACTATCTGGATATGGTTCTTGAGGCTGGGAAGTCCAAGATTGAAGGACTATATCTGGTGAAGGCCTTCTTGCTGTGTCGTCCCATAGTGGCAGCAACAGATGGGAAGGGGGCCAAATTCATCCTTTCATCAGGAACTCATTCCCCCTTTTCCTTCTTATGATGTGAGATGATATTTCAGGAAAATATTAACGCTTTAGAGCTTGTCTTTTCCCTATTCAATTTTCCAGCATCACTCTCTTGTCTTCTGAAGAGGAGACTTATTCATTTTTTCTTGTTCTTGGAAACATACAGAAGATTCAGGAAGCATCGCTGAGAGAGAAGGTGAATGGAGCGGAGTTGTGAGAGAATTGGCATGGCTTGGTCCTAGTTTTTCTTTCAGAGACAGAGAATTCAACCCCAAACCAGTGGGTCTGCAGCGGGAGAAGACAGGGCCCAGGCTTTCAAAACAAAAGATGGGAGTCAAGACTGTATTGATTTTAAGCAATTATCCAAATATAATATCCGTGATCATTTTATTCCATGAAGACAGGATATTATGGACAGCAGTGCTCCTTTCAAAGATAAGTGAATTCTAAAATGCTGAAAATTGTATTTTCACTTTTAATAATATATTGAGTATTTAAATATGAAATTCATGGGCAGTATCAAAGGAAGGGAGCTCCTTTAGTTAAGGCAGTCACAGAAGGCATTTTTGAGGAGGTTCACCAAGATAATGGGAGGCTGAGAAACATAGGCTAAGTGTGACTGATGAGCAGGAAAAGCAATGGAAAGAGCCATGTGAAAAGCCTTTTAGGCTGGAATAACAAGGTATGCAAGCAATCTTTATGAGCATGAGCTGGGGGTGTCAGTGTCAAGTGTAGAAACAAACCTGAAGCTGGAGAGGTAAGCCAAATATAGAACACGTGGAGTTTTCCAGGATATGGTAAGAAGTTTGGATGCTATGTTAGGAAAATGGTGTGCTACTAGGTTAAAAACATTATCTGATTTAAATACACACTAAAAATTCTCTGACTTGCTAGGGGAGATTGAACAGTAAGGGCAAGAGTAGAAGAGGTAGAGATCAACTATGAAATATTTTTCATCCTCTCAGTTTAGAGATCTTGGTGACTAAAAAAATGATAGCTGAAGTGGAGAATAATGAATAGATTCAGTTTATATTTTAAAACAGGATAAATTAGATTTGCTGAGGTATGTGCGTGGGAGTTGAGAGGAAGGCATAAAAGAAACTCCTTTATCTTTTCTTTGAGTAATTGAGTGAGTCAAATTAAACTTACCAAGAGAAAGAAAATAAGAACAAGACAATATGGGAGATAGTGGTGAAACATGAAGTGTTTTATTTCTAGCCTATTGTGTTTAATTTACCTGTTAAAGATATCCTGATAGAGATATTAAATGAGATGTATGAAACTGACTTTTAAAGAAATCAATGATAGGGAAATTAATTTTTAGTTATTGGCATATAGATGGTATGAGACATAATTGATGCTTACAATTTTCCTTTCCTGCCCTGCCTTTGTGATGTAAGAGTATATTTTTCAAATGTATGATTTGGGGTTTACATATGTGAGTTGCTTCAGCAAAATAAAATATAGGTAGAAGTGACCATGTACTAGTTCTGAGCTTAGGTCTCAACAGGCATCAAATATTTCCACTCATTCTTTCTGTGCTTCTACCATCTGCCATGAGAAGAGTGCACTTTGGGCACCTGTTGGTCCTGAAATGAAAAACACATGGAGCTGACTTGAACCCAATCCCTGGCCTAACACATTACTTCCCCAGCCACTTTGGAGATCTGTAAGCAAGACAAATAAATGGTTATAATCCTAAACCATTGAACTTCAAGGGTTATTTTGCAGCAATCTCACCAGAAATATCATTCAATAAATAGATGACATCTAAACCATGAATTCTAAATAAGATCACCCAGGCTAGACAGTAACAAGAAAAGAAAAGTAGAACCAGGAGAGGCCAATTCATCTTTTGACAGTTTGGTAGAAGAGAGGAAAAAAGGAAGAAAAATTTCTGAACATATCAGGGCTACAAAATGAAAACCAAACAAGTGAAGAATGATAGAAATCAAAATAAGATTTTTCCAAAAAGTAAAATAAGGCAGCTATCAGAATGCTAATGAGAAATAAAGAAAGGTGAGGATGGAGAAGTGATTATTCCTTTATTATGATCTCAGTGAACCTTAATTTACATGGTGGATAGTTCTTCCAAGTTTTGGGTGATTTGAAACATACAAAATACGCTAGGGGGCTCATAATCTTTAAGTAGACGTTTATGACATTCAAGTCAAGGAAAAAATCATTATTGGAGATGAAACACATGGATTCATGCTGCGAGACTTGGCAAATATTGAAACTATGGGTCCAAATAAACTGGAATGTTAGTTTTCAGTAGAGGAAAAATAGATAAAGATTGGTGGTTGGTGAGGCCATGTAGAATAGTGCACAACTTAAATGATATCGGTAAGATGCAATAGAGTGTTTGTAAATCTGCTTGATATTAGCAACTGAAATAAACATGGTTATATTTTCTTCTACTTAGACCCCTAAACTAAGATAAATAGAAGATAAACAGAAGAAATTTATCTCTCTTCCTCTCATCTATGAAACTCCACGATGATGCAATATGATCCTGTATCCTTAGGAGAACCTCTATACAAAACTATTTTCAAAACTTTCTATGGGCTCAGATTTTTGCATTTTTTTATCCTTTTTTGTTTATATCAAAAAGAACACCTGCAGCTTTGAATGACTGTGATTTCATTTTTAAAAGTATTCCACAAATCCAGGAAAAGAAATAATGGCAAAGCATTTTTTCTTCATTCTTTCATTCAGTACATTTTTATCACATACCTACCATGCACCAGGCCCTGTGCTAGGTAGTGGGGTAATATAGTGAACATAAATGAACATAGAATTTTGGCATCACTTAAGGTAAAACAAAAACAAAATGGAAATATAACTTTGAAAGTTGTACAAGGATAGATATAAAGTGCCAAGACAAAACATGCATAATTGGTCTACTCTGGGAAGTAAAAAATAGTCATTTCTCAGGAAATAATAATACTGATTGAATTTCAAAGACAAATAGGAACTAATTATTAATAGGTACATGGAGTGGCAGAGAGAAGTGGATTTGTCAGTACTGAAAAAAGACCAAAGAAAGAAGGAACACGATGGTCAGTTTGAAGAACAGAAAGGAGGTCAGTGTGTTTGAATACAAAACATAAGAGGAAATGTGCAAAATGAAGCTGAAGAGGAGGTGGGAGTCAGTGCAGATAGCGGCCCTCCACAGCAGCAGCTAAACCGAAGTGATTAAGAGACTAAACCCAGGGGTGACATCAGCAACAATGGCAGAGAATTCCAAAACTCAGCCCCTCCACTAAAGCAATGATAAAGTTGGCAAAAACTGTCAACTCCTTTCAGTGCTATGAACCTCTCATCAAAAACAAAATAAATAGGGCAACATATAATGATGACCAGATGCCTTCACCGGTGAATTCTACAAACCTTTAAAGAAGATTTTAGAATCTTTTAATAAGATCAAGTTTTCTCAAACAGAAGATGAGGGAACACTTTCTAACTCATTCTTTGAGGACAGTGTTACCCTTATACCAATGCCAAACAAAAGGAACGCAAACTATATATCATTATATCTTATGAATATATATACAAAACTTCTCAACAAAATATTAGCAAAAGTTTATAAATCCTTACCAAGTGGGATATATTCCAGGAATACAAGGTGTTTCAACACAGGAAATCAATTCATGTAATGTTTAATTGAATAAAAGAATCAAAAAAACTACATGATCATCTCAACTGATGGAAAGAAAAAATATCTGGCAAAATTCAACACCTTTTAATAATAAAAACACCTACCAAACTGTGAAAGTAAGGGAACTATTTTAACATGATAAAGAACATTTGTGAAAACCCACAGCTAACATATATTCAATGGCAAAAGACTGAAAGTTTTACTCCTAATATCAGAAACTAGACAAAGAAATCTGATTTTACCACTGTTCATTATTATACTGGAAGTTCAAAACAGAAAAATTAGACAAGAAAAAGAAATAAAAGACATCCAGATTAAAAGGAAAAATTAAATCTATATCTATTCAAAGATGACATGATGTTACACATAGGAAATTCTTAAGAATTGTTAAAAATAAAACTATTAGAAGAAGCAAATTTAACAAGGTTGTAGGATAGAATTCAACATACGAAAACACAGCATTGGTTGTATTCTTATATACTAGCAATAACAGAATCCAAAATTGGACTTTAAAAACTCAATTCCATTTACAAGAGCATCCAAAAGATTAAGACAACTAGGAATTAACTCAATCAGGGAATAAAGAAACCGAGAAGGTATAAGACTTTTACACTGAAAACTACAGAACATTATTACTGAAAAAATTTAAAAAGACTTAAATAAATGGAAAGATATCCTGTGTTCATAATGGAAGTATTCAGAATACATAATGAGCTATTAGACCTCAACAACAAAAAGACAAGCAGCCAGTCAAAAAATGGGGAAAGGACTTGAATAAACATTTCTCTAAAGAAAGCAGTGCAACAAATACACAAAAATATGCTTAACATCACTAGTCATTAGTAAAATACAAATCCAAACCACAATGAGATCCACTTTACATCCACTACAATGGCAATAATAATAATAAAAACCCTGGAAATAACAAGTGTGCGTGAGAATATGGAGATTTGTAACCTTCATACATTGTTTGTGGGAATATAAAATAATATAACCCCTGTGGAAAACCGTTTGGCAGTTCCTAAGTATGTTAAAAATAGTATTATGATATGCCCCAGGAATTCCATTCCTAGGTATGTACTCAGAAGAACTGATAATAGTTGTTCCACCCAAAACTTCTATATAAATTTCAGCAACACTATTTATTCACAGTTGTCAAAAAGTGGAAGCGCAGTAATCCAAACATCCATCAACTAATAAATGGATAAAAATCTGCAATACCAAACAATTAAATGTTATTTAGCTATAAAAAATGAACTACTAATATATGCTAAAAAATGAAGGAATCCTGAATATGAAGAATAGGACCACATATTTTATGAAATAGTCTACAATGTATGACAGGTTCAGAATAGGCAAATTCATAAAGACAGAAACCAGTTTAATGGTTGCAAAGGGCTGGAAAGTGGCTATTTAATGGGTTTGAGTTTTCCTTTTAGGATGATGACACTAAAGATATCATTTCATATCCATTAGGATGGCTATTATTTAAAAAAGAAACGAAAAGATAGGAAGCCATGGAAGAATTAGAACCCTATGCATTGCTGGTGGAAATGTAAAATAATGGAGTCACTGTGGAAAAATATATGACAGTTCTCGAAAATATTAAACATAGAATTGACATATGATCATATTGTCACATGATGAAGCAATTCTAGTTCTAGGTATAAACAAAAGCATTAAAAGTAAGAACTCAAACAGGTATCTGTACACCAATGTTCATAGCAATATTATCAACAATAGCTGAAAAGTGAAAACAATTCAAATGTCCACAAATGAATGGATAAACAATATGTGGTACATACATACAATGGAATATTATTCAATCTTAAAAATGAATAAATTTATGATACATGATACAGTATGGATGAATGTTGAAAACATGCTAATTGAAATAAGCCAGACAGAAAAGGACAAATACTGTATGATTCCATGTATATGAGGCATAAATCCAAATTTGTCTTGACAGAAAGTAGAATAGTGGTTGCTAGAGGTTGCAGAAAGAGAGAAATGGAGAGTTATTGTTTAATAAGTAAAGAGTTTCAGTTTGGGATGAAGAAGAAATTCTGGTGATGAATAAGGATGATGGTTGCACAACAATGTGAGTGGATTTGATGCTACTGGATTATACACTTAAAAGTGGGTTAAAATGTTAAATTTAATGTTATGTATAGTTAACAAAAGTTTTTAAAATGGATGTATCTATGAAAAGCCAATAGCTATAAATAGCATCATACTTAAAGTGAAAAACTGAATGTTTTTTATATAATACTGATAACAAGACAAGGATATCCTTTTCATCATTTTCATGCAACATTGTACTAGAAGTTTCTAAATAGTGAAATCAGACAAGCAAAAGAAATAAAAGGCACTCAGATTAGAAAGGAAAAAATAAAATTATTGAGAGGTGACACAATCATTTCAAATCTACCAAAAAAACTACTAAAAGTAATACATGTGTTTTACAGGGTTATAATATTGCAGTATCATTTAAATATATTAAATAATAATAAATCTGACAAAAATATGAAAGATCTATACATTAAACATTATAAAATATTGCTTAGAGAAATTAAAGAAAATCTAAGTAAATGGAGAAATATAGTATAGTTATGGGTCATAAGAATCAATATTTTTCAGATATTAATTCTCCTCAACTTGATGTATAGATTAAATATAATCTCAGTGAAAATATCAGATATTTTATAGAAACTGACAAGCTAGTTTAAAATTTCATGTGGAAATGCAAAGAAAAAAGAGCAATACAGTTGGAATTCTAGCATTATCTGACTTCAAGGCTTGTTCTTCTATAAAGCTATACTAATCACGACAGTGGTAATATTAGTGAGAGACAAAGACATGTTTATTAACAAAACCGAATAGAGTCCACAAATAGCCTTTCACTAACAATGGATAATAATTTAGACAACAGTGCAAAGGCAATTCAGTGGGAAAAATTAGTTATTTTATCAACTGGCACCGGGAGAATCAGATAGTTATAGATATAACAAAAGAATGAACGAATATCAGTTGATTCATGTCTTGTAAGATATATAAAAATTAAGACAAAATGGTTTATAGATCTACAAGTAAACATAAAGAAAGAAGATTCTGAAAAGTAGACAAAAATGAGCAAAGAGTATGGTAGAATAAATGCCAAGACAACATTGCTTCATTGAAGCCAAAGGGAGAGAATTGACTTTCAAGAGAAGAAAAGGATACTTAATTAAAGACTGCTGAAATGTCTTATAAAATTGGAAAATGCCCATTATATTGAGCAAAATATAGACCCTGTGAACAACTAGAGATGGAGGAGGAAGTAATATTTAAGTGATTTGAAGAGTAAGAGATATACACAAAAAACAAAACAAAGACTTTAGACAGTAATTTGAATCACTTTCTCTATGAACAAGAGATTTAAAGGGAGATAATATAGTAGGGGTGTTGTTTTTTGTTTATATTATATAACGGTAGAGATTTGAGCATTATTAAAAGCTGTTAGAAAGGACCAAATTGTTGGAGAAAAGTCAGTTAAAGAAAATGTATTATTAATAAACAAAGTTTCAGAAAAATAAAAGTAGCTAGATTCAAAGCTCTTTGATAGATTAGACAATGATAAGAAAAGAGGGTCCTCTAACAGAAGGAAAGAGTGCAGACGGGTATGGATTTGGGTGGGAAGAAGAAGAAGAAATTCATGGACAATAATTTTATTTTATTTCTAATATTGGAGCTGGTGGCAAGTTGCAGAAAGTAGAGGAGAGTAAATAAAAGTAAAAACAATGTTGCAGAAAGTGGCGATGAATGAAACTGAGAAGCCTAGCACGGGATCTGGGCACTTTGCTATGTGCACTTTAGATTGAAATTCACAGATTTACTGCAAGATCATTCTACTTTATTCTGAACCAATACAGTTTTGTGTAATTGCCCCATTGAAGGCACAGAAAAAAGTGGACAGCAGGGTTTTGCCAAAGATCTGTGACACATACATAAATCATCAAGAGGTCTTAGGGGAATGTTCCTAAAATGACCTGCCATTTAATCTAAGTAATAAGGAGAAATGAGAAGTGAGAGAAGATTGACAGATTGTTAGAAAGTGTGGGGATCAATGAACTATGAAAAGAGAATATTTGTACAATAACCACTTGAGTAATAAAGGGTAGAATGCATCACAGGCTACTTGCAGTTTAAACATCTGTTCTAATAACACAATGGAAGCAATCTAAAGATAAATTAAGCAATCAAGTTCTTAACAGAATGAGTCACAGTTCTTGCCTTTTCTTTACTCTCATGTAATTTTCTCCTAGATTAATTACATTGTGTTTTTGTATTTTGTTCCATAACTGGACAGATTTTAAATCCAAAATAGAAAAAAATAAAAATAATTGGTGAGTAGCAGAGCACTCAGAGTCATCTATATGGGTTTAATAACCATCTAATAGGGTAAATGTATTAATACAATTACTCATGCTTCCCCCAAAGGACTATTTTCATATAATGCCATAAATTTTAATACCTCTTCTTCAGTTTAACATAAATTGCTAATCCTTATCACTTAAAAATATTTTCAGATAGTAAAATTCACTAATTTTGTTAAATGTCATTATTAACAAGGCAAATTTTAATTTTATGTATCTATTTACTAGAGTGTCTGAATTTGTGGAGGGCCTTCTCTCATTTTCACACACTTTAGAGCTACAATGTTGACAATCTTGTTCCTTCCAATCATTTTTTTAGGGAGTAAGGCCTGGAATTTTCCTAGAATATCCATCATTTATACAAGCAGATTTTTAGAAATTTGTAGTAGTCATATGTGTGTAAAAGCTATCACTGTTTTCAAAAAAAATAATTATTGTACAGGCCAGTGACTAACTCGTAATTAACTGCTGTACAATTTAAGCAATATCTCACTTGTACTGGCAATATTTAAGGAAAACAATGAATATATACCTAAATAATTTTTCACATATTGACAACATTTAAGGAAAACAAAAATGTATATTTTGTAGAGAATATAAATAGGAATCTCACTTCAAAACTGTGTACTTATTTAAATGAAGTCCATTGGTTAAAACATTTTAAATTCAAATATCGATCTGTGTGAACTCCATCCCTGTGGTATTTTTTCAAAAGAGATGATTGTGGGGTGACTCTTTTCCCAATTACTAAATTATATTTTCTCATGTTGCCAAAGAAAATCACCATGTAGACTCAAATTCAATAAAGCCTGTGAGTGTCATAGATTTCATTTTTTTCTGCCTTAACTATGAATATATAAGTGGATGAGGGGCAAATGATGAATTTACTATCAAGCTATAAGGAAGTTATATGTCCAGGAAAGTTTTTCTTCTTCATGATTAGATTTAAGAATAAATATTAGTTGATATCTTCTTAGTGAAAAGAACTCACCTTTGAAAGACTCCAGCCACATGATATAATTCCTTAAAATCTTTAGTTACCAAGGGATCTGAAACTATGCAGTCATTTGATTTTAAAATGAAAGACATTCTTAAATCAAGAGAAAGCAAGTGGTAATGTGAATAGTTCCAAAGTACTGCGGTTGAAAGAAGAAAATTTTTTTCCTGAGATTAAGCTGAAAATTTCACGTAGCAATTATTAATAGTAAATCCAATCCATATGGCAATGTAGACAATGTCAATATTGTCTCAAGAAAATATTTAAATGTTTATATTTCTTTTAAAAATACTGTGTAATCACTTTGGCTTTATCTATAAAATGCACTACATAAGAAGGTCTATAGAAAATGTGAAAAATTATACTATATGGTTTCTCAACCCTTCTTTTTTCTGAAGTTCCAAACAGAAGTACCTCTAAACAATCAGACATAAGTTTCATGTATACGCCTTCGTGTGTTTGTGTGTGTGTATGTGTGTGTGCATCATTGCATAGCTTGAGCTGGCAGAAATGTGGATGTGGATATGATATCCAAAAAGAAAATGTCTATTCTTATTAAATTACTACAGACAATAAGAAAGTAAGATTTTATTTCCCATCAAATCAAGTTTGTGGTACTTGAGGGAGGAGAAAATACTATAAATACTATGTAAAAAATACTGTGATCTCCTCTGTATTAATGGGCTCCTCAAAAGTGATTGTTACTTTCTTATAATTTAAACATTTAAATTATTTTCCAAAATTCTTAAAGTCCAAATTCTTTTACATGCTCTACATTATTCAGGAAAATCTCCTCCTTCTTTCATTTCCCAGTCTCACTAACAAAATAAATTTTATTTCAGGGTAGTATTATAGTTGCTGAAAAGTTGCAAAGAATTCAGGGTTCCCATATACCCCACACCAAGTTTATCTTATTATCTTAGTATATTTTTCACAATTAATGAAATAATAGCGATTCATTATTATAAACTGAAGACCATACTTCATATGGTTTTACTTAGTTGTTATTTAATGTTCTTTTTCATTTCCTATTTAGGATACCACATTTACTATTTACAAATAAGGCCATATTCTAAGGTACTGGGAGTTAGAACAACATACAAGTTGGGGGCACAATTTAACACGTAACACCCCTTGAAGTCCTAAGCAATCACTAATCTATTTCTGTCCATAAACATCTGCCTGTTCTGGATTTTTCATATAAATAGAATATTATATATGGTGTTTGTGGCTTGTTTTTTCCCTTAATATGTTTTCAAGATCCAACAACATTATGGCATGTGTCAATACTGTTCAGTCTCTCTTGTGAATTTTCATTTCAATTATTATGCCTTTCATCTAAAATAATTCCTTTATTGTTTTATAATAGCTATCTCATTCATATACTGTATTTGATGAGAAATTGACATCATGCCTTCCTTTAATTATTTAATCTTAGCTTCCGTTATTTCTTTGAATATATTTGTAATAACTGCTTTGAAGCCTTTGCTAAATCCACCAAGTCCCTTCAAAGGCAGTTTCTATCATCTGCCTTTTTCCTGTGTGTGGGTCACAGTTTATTGTTTCGTTGTGCCATTTTTTTTTATTGTTGTTGCAAAATGGACATTTTAGGTAATATGTTGTAGCACCTCTAAATACACACACAACCCACCCCTTTAGCTGGTGATTGCTGTTGTTGCTTGTTTGGTCATTTGTTTATTTAGTGACTTGTCCAAATTAATTCTGTGAAATATATTTTCCTTATAGTGATGTCCAGGGACAAACTCCTAGATGGATATAGCCATTATTGGTGAAAAGCTGTCCTTAAGTTCCTCTTAGCCAGTTTGATTTTTAACCTTTTATTGTTGGGTGTGTATGTGAGTTAGAGGCTGAATTCAGGCAGTTAACATTTGTTTGCTTCACATTCAAAATAATTGAATCCATTCTTTGGACTATTGTTTGGGGGTTCCTTTTCTGATCATGCTTTAGACGGTGTGGCCTTGGGCATGTGCATACTATTCCAGAATGCTGAGGATGTGCTATTTTATCTGTATGCCTAACTTTAGAAGCCATACCTGTGTCAGGAAAACTAACTGTTCAGAGTTTATTTAGAAGTTGTGTTTAAGCCCCTTATGCCCTCGAGGCTTCTAACCTGTGTTGATGGGTCAGCATGTGGCTAGGAGAATGTTTTCATTTCCTCCCCTTGCGTTGTCGAGATTTCTTCTGAGTGCAACCCAGCACATGCATACAGCCTTCCAGAACCCCAGAGTTGATTGTGATCCCAGGAGGGCCATTCTGGGCTGTCTCTCTCTCTCTCTCTGATTCTGTAATATTTCTGTCTGGTCTGCTGTTTTGCTTGGGTCATGGATCTGCTAGCCTCTTCTTTATTGCTGTCCACCAAAATTTCCATTATTTTTGACAATGCCCTTAGGCATGGAGTTCTCTACTCTTTGTTCCAAGTAATGTCAGTCCTTTCAGGTAACTCTACAGAACTCTTTATCCTGTGGCCAGCCTCTTCTATGGGTAGAAGCTCCTGCCACTCACCAGAGCTGGGGGAAGAAAGCCACTTTTCTCAAAGTGATACTCCTGCTCTAAGAGTGGGAAGTGGGTGGAGGCGGTCTTTTGGCTTGCTCCTTTCAGCATGAAACTTCCACTTTACCAGGGTTCTGGGTCACAGACAATCAAGGTCCCAGATTTCTTTACCTGCAATCCTTGAGTAAGAACTTCCTTCCTATCAGTGAATACTATGTAGACATTATTATTTTCTACATATGAGAAATGATGTAGCCTTTGGAGCTCAATGTTGAAAATCATCATTTGTAGAGCATTAAAGTAGATTTTACAAATTCGAGTCAGATTAATTAATTTGTGATATTTTTACCAATCACTACACTAGGGACTAGAAATGCCAAGATGAATGAGACACAGTATCTAACATCAAAGAGTTTATAGTCTTATGCAACATATAGATACAAGAACACACAAAATACATGATTTATTTGGTTAGTTAGTAAGGATAGATATATACAAAATGTTGGTATAATATGAATGTATCTGTGGAAGATATTTTGATGCCAAAAAGAAGCAAACCCATAATTTAGACTTTAAGGAATTAGAGAAGACCTGCATGGCTGGTGACATTTGATGTCTTAATAGGCATGCAGGCATTTAATAGAAAATTAGGAGTGGATTGGGTGGGAATTCATTTAAGTAAGGATATGGAATAAAGTCATAGAGGAATTTGGAGCATGGTATATTAAAATAACTAGAAATAATTCAGAATAGCTGAAGCCACACTACGGGTGGGTGCAGGATATTTTAAGGTTCATTAAAGCCCATCTTTGCTGCACTCGAATTGTCATAGACACCAAGATATGTCAGCTAGCATTGCAAAGAAGAATTCAGAATATGAGCTTGAGCCTGACTCTGCCTTAAAGTACTGGTGGAGAATTTTGTAGTGTTATTATTACAGAGGATATTAAGACTTCATTCTTTAACATGATAGTATAACTGA